>NCVS01002491.1:65059-79672 GCA_003055095.1 Goniozus legneri
AAATAAATGAACCCGAGAGCCGGAGCCGACCCTTGATTTCCCACCTGCGTCCGGCGAAGTTTCGCGCATCCACGTAGGAAACTAATTACCCACATACCGCGCGCGACCCGTACGATCTTTCGGTCTTCATCGTTTCGCGCCATTTCGCTACGGCCGGATTAACCACTACCCTCCGGTTCGTGTTTCGGGATGAAAAATTAGACCGTCGTGACCAAGAGCTCTATCCGGAAAATGTTTTTTTTTTCTCGCAAATCTCACTCGTTGGATTTTCTTTGCGCTCGGTGGAACTACTAATTAGCCATTTAATCGATCCGAAATTCTACTCGCCTATTCGATTCGACGCGTAACTACCCGAATCGAGGATGAAACCTGTCTTTTAAGGACGAGATCTGAAATCTATTTCTGACTCAAACTGAGTTGACCTCAGCCTACATTCGAAATTGTTATTTAAATATAAAAATTCACTCGAATAACTCATAAAATCAGGTATGCATCCCATAATGAAATCAATTCTCTAGAAGCTAATTGCGATCTGGTATTAGATCAAATGCGAGAACTTATTTTTCGACTTGGATGTATTTGAAATAAAAAATGAGAGGGAAATGGGAAACGCGAGTATGGTTCGCTCCCGTGTACGCGAAACCAATTGCCGGGTCTCGCGGGAGAATAAACCTCCCGTGGGGAATGGCTGAGCATAAAATTGGTTTTAATTAATTGATGCAGTTCGTTAAGGGGTTACGTGGTACCGGGCTCGCTTATATATATATATATGTGCCCGCCGTAAGAATCCGGCTGGCAGGGTCCTGTGGGGAGTAACCGTGCGACTACGACACAGTTTGGAGATGGGAATTTAATGAGAGAAATCGCCAATTAAAGCGCGGTAGCGACGATATGATCGATTACCGATCGGGGGAGGGGGAGGGGAACGGGGGTGTAATTACGAGAAAATAACGCTCGGGCAAACGGCTGCGTCGAATAATTAATGGACGTTTGTTAATAACTTAACCGGGGTATAACGATCGCCGGGTGATGCTCGCGCGATCGGCAGAGGTAAGTAATCGTCGATCGATCGTCAATTAACCACCCAACGACTTCTCCGATTCGCCACGCGAACTTTTCTACCGGGTGTCCAAGTTAAGCCGACTATAGTCGATAGAGCGAATCTCTCCGATTATGAATTTTTTCTCGAAACATGGCAAATTATCTAATTTTATTGTATCTTACAGTTTGAACACGAGTTCTCCAGGAGCGACGATTGTCTTAACCGCATCCTAGGATTCTTACCTACAACAAAAGAAACGATTCGTGATTAGTAGGTTGTCGTGCGGTGCCTGGCACGTACGCGAGGCCAGACGAGATGCATGTGAAAGACCGGGTAAAAAGGAGAACATAACGGAATTCGAATAATTAACTCTCGCGAGGCGAGCGCGAAAAAACAATTATAAAATGAAACGACTAATTGGTAGAGCTCGTGGAAGCGACTACTAGCCCACATATATGGCGAGCGTGGAGAGCTTTAATACGCGATATTACCGTCGCAATAACGCCACGTACGCGAATAACACTAGATTCGAACGCCTAATCGAGCAAACAATACGCCGTGATCTAGTTTCACGCTATCCTCATTATTTTTCTCTTCCCTCCGGAATCGATTGCGCGCACTTCAAAAGAAAATCTGGTTGAAATTCCAGATAGCTCCACCGGAGCTTCCTTGCTTGTTATATGTTTAAATTGGTATAATTAAATTATAATGTAGTCAAGTTGTATTAAATTTGAGAAAACGACATATTCGTATCTAATAACCGAGAAATAACAAATACATATCGGTCGAATAATATTCGAGACACGAATCTCTTCCGAACGGTTTCATTAGACGAGCCTAACGGACGCAATTTCCTCGAGCGCTAGCAGAATGGGAAGTTTTGGCACGAGCGGGCATCTCCAAAAAAAAGTCAGAGACCGTTTGAAATCCAGAGGCGATGAAACGGCGTGTAACACGCGGAACGAAACGAGCAGAAACACGTGAGGTCTGGTGCGTCCGCGGTAAGGTAATTTACACGCCTAATATAGTTCTATCCGCTTGTAAACGCGAGTGTACGTATGTATAGAGAGTTGGATATATAGGTAGGTCGTTCTCATGCGAACGAGTTTCTCGTTTCGCTGTTATCACGAGTAGCTCTCCTCAAGACGACGTTACAATGAAACTCTTGGGGTTTCTCACGCACGGAGCAAGAAAAGAGGGGGGCGTTGATGGGTGTCTACCGGGTCGCTTCACCGTTGCGGCGGACGCAAAGTGGACCTCGTCCTCGACGGTCTCGTCTCGTCGCTCTCGAGTCATCCGTCTACGGAGCTTTTCTTGCGTGCACGTCGCGCTCTCTTTCTCTCTTGCGCGCCATCTTCCTTGAGCACGTACGCCGGAGCTAACTAGAAAAATCCACCGACTAAGTGCGATCTCCCACCTCTCTTGCTCTCTCTCTCCTTTTTCCACGAGGAAACTGTGTCGTTAGCGAGTTAGACCGTCCACTCGACTTTACTGCCCACTTCCGGTAATATCGAGAAGCCCTTCCCCTTCGAGGATTCGGTGGGAAGAAAAATGGGAAACTCTCGGAATTTTCCCTCGAAAACTTTCGATCTTTTCACTTTCTGCGGCGTTACCGCGAAAGAAGAGAGAAAGAGAGAGAAATGGAGAAGAGAATGAAGAAAAAAAACCGCGGTAATGGACACGACGGGTTGGGTTTCGTTTGGCGAGATTCCCAGCGTGACTGGGAACGTCATCTTACCTCGGCGAATGGAGTCGGGAGAATAACTCATAACGCCGCGAGACGCGGAACGAGGAAAAAGAGAGATGGAGTTTTTCGCGAGTATACGCCAGCAGGGAGACAAGAGACTGCGAGAGAGAAAGAGAGAGAGGGAGAAAGGAGTAAGAAAGAGAAGAAAGTCCGAGGGCAGAGTGGAAACAAAGGTACAATCAAGATTCCCATTTGGAAGAAAACAACAGTTAGCTCTCGTCGAGGTTTCCTCGACTGCTCGTCCTCCCGCGCCCGAGACTCGAATTACGTCGAGCGGAGGCTAACGAGGCGATCCGGCAAGACGCGAGCGTCCACGAGGAGGACGGAATCGAATCAGTCGGCGCGAAAATGACGCGCGTCGTCGAAGAGCTCTCTGTACACGTCGCGATACGTCCCCAGGAGCGAACTGGGTCGACCCAACGTCACCGAAAATGCTTAATTGACTCCGAACTCGCGCGCGCGCGGCCTTGTTAAATTGTTACAAGTTACCGGCGGAGGAATTACTTTGGCACTCGAGAGAGAGAGAGAGAGAGAGAGAGAGAGCACGCGCGTGAGTGGAGGGGGGACGAAAACGGACAGGGCGAAGAGGCAGTCGGGGTCCGTGCGAGCGCCGCTAATTGGCTAATCGCATCTGGCGTCAAAGTTCACGTCAGTCAAACTCGTTAGCAATTTGCTCCAATTACACGTGAGATAGAAATGGATATATAACGCCATCGCGCACGGTCAAATATGGTTACGTACCTTCGTTACATCGAACGTCGGATCTTCCGGAGCCACAAACGTTCCTAAATAACTGTGTAGCTCGCGCTGTGCGCGCGCACACATCGTCGCGCGGTACGTTAATTGCGCGTAACTTCAAACGCCAAACTTAATTGAATATTTGCGAACGCGCGGGCGTACACACCGTGAATCGACTGGAAACGTTAGTCGAAACTCGATTTGATTCCGCGCACGCGGAGTGACGGCGGAGGGTTGGATGTGCTGGCGAAAGACGATAAAATTCCTGGGAGTAACCGTCTGTTGAGAGAGAGAGAGAGAGAGAGAGAGAGAGAGAAGGATAAAGGGAGAGAGAAGCAAGTAGAGATAGAGTAAGAAACAAAAAAATAAAACAATTATCTTTATCGTTCGTCAATTTCAATAAAACTAAGAGAGATAAATCTTGGTGGAATTTTTTCAACTGATAAAACGAAAAGTAGTGTACGATGTGATATGAGAGAGAGAGAGAGAGAGAAAGGATTCTGCTTTGGTTGCGGTATTTGGGACACGTGACACAGGAGAGACTTTTTCGAACGGCATTATGCGGCTTCCGGCGCGACGACGCGACGGTCAACCTCGCTTTCCATTTTACCACCCCTAGAGCTCCACCCACGCTCGACCGCGGCTAATATTTATGTACCGTTCGCAAAGCCTCGCTCGTGCATACACCGAGAAGGAGAGAGAGAACGTCTTTGAATAATATCTCTCGCCCCCACCTCCCCTTCGAGCTATTTTAAAAACCCGGACTTCCGCTCTCTCGCGAAACGCATTTTTCCGCGCGATACGATGACACGCTCGAGAAATGGGTTATTCGAGGGACTGAGGGAAAGCCGTATTTTTCGAGGGTATAGCGTTATAAACTTTTGCGAGGCGACTTTGCCCGTCAAAAAAGACGCGATTTTCCTACTTCGATATTCCGCTCCGCTGCGGTAGCCAAATCCAAATTTTATGTTATTCCCAAAACACTTAATGGTTATTCAAATTTGCATTGTTATTTATTCGGGGGAAAAATGGAGAAACTATCGAAAAAACAGATCAACGTAAAAACATTCATTCAATGTTATTAAACCGCCATTCGACTTTACGATCTCTACTATGGTTCACCTGGAATGTATCTTTCAATATTTATTCCCCTGTTACCTCTATTCTTTTACGTAGGGAAATCCTGAGGTAGTAACGGGCAACATAAAATTTCGGTAAATTCGATATCGAGATATCCATTCGAACCGTTTTCCAGGAGACTAGGAATTTCATCATAGAGAATATTTTCGTAATTAAAACGAAAAAAAGAACTACTCGAGCCAAAAAAATGTACGAGCTTTCACTTACTTACAGCTGTAAACGCGACACCCGGAGCTCTCGAGGCTGTTTGTCGTAATTAATTCGCAGTCGGACGAGAGATAACGCGAGAATAAGAAACAGGGATGGGCTTTAATCAGCCGTTCTCCGGAGCCGACCCTTGAAGCTCCCCCCGAAAAAGAACAGCGGAGGATGGCGCTCCACCGGCCGATGAGATAAAACAGGAACCCGGGGGTTCCTAAGCCCCGCTGAAGAGTAATGAAACGAGATTAAGCGAGAGCTCCTCGTGAGTACTGCCCCGAGTGGTAACAAAAGACAATTATACGGAATCGTCGTGAGGGCCAGAACGTTCTTAAAATTAAACGTCAGTCGCGGAGAGAAAAAAGACGAGAAGATCGAGGAAAAATCGCGAATACATGGCGGTGTCAAAGACAGAGGGGGTAATCTTTTTATTCGATTCCAGTCGGTAAGGGAGTGAGGAGGGAGGGATAATTTATAACTTAACGGTTCCTTTTTTGGCTCGATGATCCCGAAAGAGGGCCGAGCCCGCGAAACCGTGACCACCGTCGAGCTCGACTAGTCACCAGAAATTATCCATTTCTCAGCGCGTAACGGTACCCCCGGCCAGGGTGGCGCTCAATTAGACGTTTCGGACCAATCGAGGGAATTTACGAGCGCGCGCGCCAAACCGATTTTATTTGCATAGCGAGGAACGCCGTCGGCAGAAGCTCCCTCGGACTCTCTCCGTCGAGTTTATCGATTTCGTTCTGCCACGTGGGTGTTTTTACGAGGCCGGTGTTCCCTGGAAATCCTATAAAGCGCTCCCACTGTTAAGATCTGGATTTCAATTACCGGTGAAAGACTCGGTAACCTATTACAGGATCCGCTCGAACGTATAATTGCACCTAACTGTGAAGCCTGTTAACCTCTCGGATTCCCTGTCTCGTTCTACGGCACGAGAGACCGCGCGCTCCCCTTTCCAGCCGTTCGTCGGGAGTTTTGCCAAACGGAAATCGACGAATCGCGAGGATTCGGCGATTCCGATTGCTCCCGGGGATGGTCGAGGGATAAGACGAGCGTCCCGGGAAATACCCCTAGAAAAAGTTCTCTCTCTCTCTTGCGAGGGTGAACCATATGGACACTACCAGTGGATCAATGAATTCTAGAATAAAATTGGCTTCTTCGTAGGCTGTAACTATGAAACCACTCCGAGTTCCAATTTCAAATTTTCAGGATGTACGTTAAGTATGATTTACAACATTTTAAAATAAAAAAAGTTTTTCGAGCCGGTTACGCGTATTGCACCTTAGCTCGAGACACGCTCTATGCGGTAACTATGTCTCGCCTGTGCCACACCGGTACCCATCTCGTGTATCTCGCCCACTCGTTTATGAATTCCTCGTGACCCTCTCGTGTTTACCAGCCGCGCGAGACCGCGCCCGAATTCCCTATTTTCCTGTTTTCCCTAACGTACTTCAGGAATTCCTCAATTTTCATTCACGCTCTTAATTTTCGAGACCCACGCTGACGACAATTTGTTGAATGCACGCAATGATTGTCTGTACGGTGTCTATCTGTTTTATTATTGTATTAACGCAGTTCGTCTTAGGTTAAAATTTCAGAGCAAATTACGAAAAGTGGAACTAGTTTCGCGAAACGCGATAGTATTTTAATTCCGAAGTTAGGTAGAATTTCAATATGGATAAAGCTCTTCTCGCGTACAAACGCGAGAATATTTGTTCCAGGAGCGAATCGCGTACGAAGCGGTAGCACGTACCGGAGCGAACCGACTGAATGTATAATAATATTCATCGGTGGTGCCGATTACGGTCTCGGTGCGATTAGCGCTCTGGCTAATTAAACAATGCAGCTCCTCTGGCCATATTCGAGCGATATTATTACGCGAAACGCGTCGGAATGGCCGATGCTCCGATACAAGGAACTCTCTCTCTCTCTCTCTCTTTCTCTCTCTCTCTCTCTCTCTCTCTTTCTCTCTTTCTCTCTGACGTTTTTTCTCCACGCGAGGTTAAAAAAAACAACTAGAAGCGCAGAAATTCGAGGATTTTTCCCGGTAGAGGCGAGTGGAAGCTCGCCATATCGGAATAGCGAGGGACGCGTAATTAAACCGTGAGACATCCAGCTGACTGCGCGCTCGCTCGACGGTTACGACCGCGAAATGGCCGCGCGAACGACTCTTTTATATAAACATTCTTGCCGGTCTCGCGTAGGCGAAATTCCGCGCGTTAAATGAACCCCGCGAATTACGCATCGCGGAAAAAAAATGCGAATAACCCATCGTAACTTTTCATTTTTATTTTCTCGAGTGTCGTACAAGTTGGAGAAAACGACGACAATGGGAATTTTCGCGATTCCGCTTTGACGGGCCGTTATCCGGCTGTTATCCCGGAAAAGGGCGAGGTGGGTAGCGTTCGAAGTCAGTCTGAGTGTAGCGAGGGGGAGAGAGAGAGAGAGAGAGAGAGAAATCGGCTTAGCTAATGCTCCGCCGGCGGCTCCGAGAATCCTGAACGATGACTGCTGGCTGGGGATGTTCTTCCAAAGAGTCTCTCTCTCTCTCTCTCTCTCTCACTTTCTCGGCGGGGTGTCTTCTAACTCGGTGCATCATCCGCGGCCGTGTTGCGCTTCGCCGCGGCGCTCATTTCCCGAGACGGTTGAGCGCGAGCACCGATTATTTTAAACAACCCGTCGACTGGGGAATACAAAGTGGGTTCTTACGTAAATGCATGGACCTTTTTCGTTGCTTGCCCCACGGCGCTACCGACAATCCTCTCTCTCCCTCTCGTCGTTTCCCTATCTGCGCTCGTTTTTTCTATCCTTTTTTAATCGCCTCCTATCGTCTATTCGCTACCTTTTAGCTTCCCCCCTCTCGTTCCCCCCGCCTTATCCTCTATCATCCCGGCGAGTATCTTCTCTTTGTTCTTCCCGTCGGTGCAGTTGTTCCACTCCGCTCCTTTCCGCCCGTTTCATTTCGATTCGCTCTGTTTCGTCGCGCTCGCGGCCACTTTGTTCCGGGCCAACTCGATTCGCACCGCTACCCGCTACACTCGTCGCATATTTCCCCAGTCGCGCATCTTCATTTCGTCCCGGACCTTTTCGCCCAGACGTAGTAATACGTATACTGGGTGATCCGGAATAGCTTTTGCTGCGCAATGCTATATTTTTTGAGACTAAATAGTTACATTTTCTCTTAGTTGCATAATATTGTAATAACAGCAATTCGAGTCCCGTCAAATCTCGACGACTCTATGTTTTAACAAGTCTGGACAATTCTCGATAAGCCTTAATAAGTCTTGACAAGTCTCGACAGATCTTGACAACACTGAAATTATCGAGTTATCAAGATGGCCGTCTGACCCACAAGTTCAACTCTAAGCGTGGCTCGATAATAAAATAATACTCTGGGAAAATTCGCGTTGACTGTGCCGATGCGACTAAACCGTATAATTTCGGAATACATTAAATTTTTTGACTCGGGCTCGCTTCCCGAATGCATTTACGCAGTTGCACTCGCGTTTACCGTCACAGTTTCGTTATTCAAAAGAGACAACGACAGAGGGTAGACTCGATCCACTTCTAAACTCTCGGAGCGACGACACTCGCTCGCCGACTTTTTCCGCGTGCGAGGAGAATCCCATTTATAGAGACGCGTCCAAGTTCGACGATGAAACTGGGTCCCCGGTGTTCCCGCGGTTCGCTAACGATTATTTATCGTTCCACGGCCCTCTTTTTTCCCCGGCGCGTGTACGGCCGCTAATTTAACCGAGCGAAGATTGATACTTTGTCCCTTGTCTTCGCGTCCCGGCAAAAAACTAATGGCGATCTATATGAAAACAAACGATCGAAAGTTTTAACATCGTCCGGAGTTTTTAATCGATTTCTTGTTTCCCGGCTCGCGTTAAACGAGCCGATAAAACGCCTATCGCCGTTTACGTCCCGAACTTGGAGAAGTAATTTTTTTTTCTTCGAAATCGGCTCTCTCTCTCTCTCTCTCCCTCTCCCTCGCAGTCGTTTTGCAATTACCGGAGCGAGGAGCCGAGAGAGCGCTTTAATACGACTTTAATGACACGTCGAACAATGCGGAGGGGACGGTGCCTAGCGCTCGCCGATACACCGGGAACAAGTATGGACACCTTGTACGCCCACGACACGGACGGTCATTACGCGCCTCGCGGACACATGCACCGGCAATTTCGAAAGAACATCTGGTTATATCGCGTAACTCGAGAGGACCTTCGTTATACGTACGACCTCGGGACTCCCGCACGCCGAGAGAGTTCATTATGGCGTTACTCCGCGCTAGATTATATCGAGAGAGCCGTACATCGCTACCGCCTTTAAACCAATTATCCCCGATTAAGTCATTAGCGAAATATACGAGCTCGTACGAGAATTTTCGGTTTATCGATTTCTCCGAAATTCCTCGATTCCTCGCCGCGGTATGGCTCCTCGCGTCGAAAAACTCGATCCGTATCGAATTAGTTATTTCTCCAGAGATAATAGGACCTCGGAATTTCAGTTAGCGGAGCCAAAAAGTTTTTATCGCGTTTTCCCTTTTTCGTCAATTTCGTCCTTCACCGCGAGAGCGGGTCTCTTTTTCGGACGGGAGTCACGCACGGTACGCGTCATCGTTGTCCGTTTCGCGCGCAAGTAGTCCCGACACCGAGATTATAGCTGTCGGTGCAGCGGAGGAGGGAGCGCGCCAACAGTGAACGGGCGTTCCCGAACCGTTTTTACCCCGTGGCCGTTTTGCGCGCCGTGTGTGCCACCGTCATCACGATATTACACCGATTCCGGGAATAACAGGCCGATGCCGGGCCGTCTGATGCGCAAAAACCGAGGATGACTCCCGTTTCGAGATTGCTCCCGGATCTTCCCCCGTTCTATATTTAGGGCGAAAACTCCTCGAGCTATTTCCTCGATCATCGAATTTCCTCATTAGACGGAATTTCCCGAAAACGTTTCGCGGCCGATAAATCTCGTCGCGTGGGCAAAATACCGTTTTGCGTGACACTCGGCCGCGAGATTAATACCTTCTTACGCGTCCCGGCGTCGTAAAACCGTCCAATTACCGCGCGCTTCACTTTGTTCGCGTCTCTCGCCCTGACCCAGTTGAGACGCGCCGCGGCGTTAACGCCGTCCGCACCGAAAATCCACCGATTGGCCGGGCTCCAATGTCGAATCGGCCATCGCGAAAATTCGAGTCCTCGTAATCGGATTCGATACTACCCGTGGACTTTGCTCGACCGCGAACGCTCGATTTGACGCGTCGAAGGCGTACGAGTGGGCGGTACAGGTAAATAGCCAAAAATAGGTCGACACACGCATTGAAAATAAAAATTTGTAATGTCTACTCTAATTTAAGAGTATTAAAATGATGAATGTTAGACATTGAATCGCTCGTTTATATTGTTGAACGATTGTCGCGAGAATCTCAAAATTTCAACCGAAGACGTAGCGAGTATTCGTCGTGCGCACCGCGTTAACCCGGTAGCGCCCCGAGGGAGGAATCAGAGGGAACGAGTTTTATGTCACCATTAGAGCCAGCCGGACAAGAGCCGGGAAAGCCGGTACCGTTAGACTGTCGATCGTTATTGCCAGGCCGGAATATAACGTCGTTTCGAGGGTAGGAACCTTCCGAGTCGCGACGTCTGACAAACGACGATTAATACGAGAATAGGCGAGAGTGTAGAGAAGGTGGCGCGGAAAACGGGGAGCCTTGTGGATCGCGATAACGGCATTCGGCGAGGACCTCTCGGCTCCTCGACTACGTACAGTTACTCAAATAAACGGTCCGAAAGCGTATTACACCGATAGCGCTACTCGCCGTTCATCCGAGTCGAGGTTGACCCCCCGGGACAAAAGTTTCGACTACAGGCCTCCTTCGACGCGGAATAACACCTATGCCACTTAAATCTATCCCCCGGAGTTTATCGCCGAAACATTTATTGGCGATACGTTGGCGGATTTTAATCGAGCTTATTCTTGGCCTCGAAGCAGCGCGATTTTGCGTTAAGAACGAAACGCGCGACAGAGCAGAGAAGAGTTCCGGGTGCGGGGTTAACGAGACCCGTGCAACCTCTCTGCGCAACAATCCAACCGAACGATGAACCGCGGAAGTCTACCGCACTGCTAAGTCGGATAGTGGATTGAAAACTCGACTTGACAAATCATCTCTTCCTCCTTCGTCACGGGTCAACACCCCACTCGCTAGTCCCCCATGGGGATCGCCGGACGTCGACCCACCGACGTCTCGATTCTATATATAGCATCGACGAGCCCGCAACTTTTCTCATCCGAGAGAGTGTTGTTGCTCACTTCGGAGATACAACAAGACAGAGAGAGATACACGATCATTGTAATTCTCAGCGTGTTATTCGAATATTAGTTTCTATATATGTTATTGCAGAGTTTGTATTAATAAGTGGTTTTTCGATCGCTTGTAGATGAACTTTGGCTAAATATTGATGGAATATCGAATCAGGAGAAAAAAAGATAAAGAGAGAGAAATAACAATACATTATTCATAATACAATTTTTAGTATTGACCAATTCAGAAGTAGCGAGCAATTTAATAGTTGTGATAGTCGCGGTAGAGAGAGAGAGAGAGAGAGAGAAAGAATGGTAGGAAAGTGCAGACGGGGAAGAGAGAGCGAGAGTGGAAAAAGTTGGAGCGAGAAGAGTTAGGGATTACGCAAAATTGAGATTTATGTAGTAGGCGCGCGGCACGCGGTAACGTCTCCTGTTTAATAGACGTACTCGAAGGATACCGTTGGAGTTAATACCAGTTGTCATTTATACTCATTAGCTCCAAATCTCGCCACGGATACACAGAGACTTGTTATCCGACGATAACTCCGCGGCGACCGTAATCGAGGCCGATTCTCCTCACTTCGAGGTAACAAAAAACCGAATGCTATTGCTCCGCTGGAAAACTCGTAAATTGATATCCCGCTTGTAACGGGTAAAGTATATACACGGGCCGCTCGAGTTTGAAATTGCGCTCAGCGGCAGTGAATGCTATCCCGATGCTAAAATGCCCCCGAAATATACATTCGAATAGCGGGCTGATGAGCTCGCGGTACGAAACGCGCGACAGGAAACAACGTCGGGTATTTAGAGCGCGTTGCGATAATTCCCGATTATCATACAAATGAAGTAGATAGCGCGAATTGTCGGACGAACAGGCCACCGGAACTCGACTGATGCTATCCAATTTTTCAACCCTTTTTTCCTTTTTTTTTTTGCTCGTAACTAACGCGGAATGAGCATTACCAAAGATGTCTAGAATTAATATCCTGGCGAATTCTGGTCTCGGTTTTAGAGAGCGAGAGAGAGAGAGAGAGAGTACGGAAATGTTGAAAAATAAGGTTAAAAAATACAGTTGATGTAAAAGCTTTGCGAACACATTAATTTTCCCGATGCGAAACTCTCGCGGTATAGAGCGAGCGAGAGAGAGAGAGAGAGAGAGAGAGAGAGAGAGGGTTGACTTAAAGAAGAGAAAACAGTACTTTTTCAAACTTAATTAGCTCGCGTGAGATGTGCTCCTTTCGTATTTACGTCTCTTCTTTATATTTTTCATCCGTATTTTGTCTCGCTTCCTCTCCGTCTCCCTTCTCTCCTCTCCCTTAGCCTGTATTCTTTCAGCGAGCGCGTTATTTAAGTTTTCGGACGATGTAATAAAGGACGATTACGCGCCGATGCTCCCACTTTAGTTTCGCCGGGATTGCGCGCGACGCGCGCCGAGTTATTATCGGAGGTCGAAATATACGCGCAAGAAAGCGCGCGCTCTTAACGATGCCGCTACGCTATTCAAACAGAATTCTTTCTCCTTCCGCGGGTAGTCGCGCATTATCCATCTCCGGAGTGCGATGAGCGGTAAATTTCCAACTTCTCCGCACCGTCAGCGCAAAAATTCAACAAAAATTATAACATCGGTCTCGCGGTGACTTCCGCGGAGAAAAAGAGAGCGGGAGATTAAAAAAATTCCTAATCTATTATATAGGTGATGCTGACCGCGGCTTTTAGATTGATTAAATTTTTTGTTTCGTTCTCTCTCGCTCTTTCTCTCTTTGCCTCTCTCTAGTCTCTATTATTCTCTCTCTCTCTCTCTCTCTCTCTCTCTCTCTCTCTCTCTTCTCTCTTTTTATTCTCCCTCCCTCTAGGCAACGCAGAATGCGGCTTCCAGTTTCGGTCATACGATACTCCGGTGGGTGGCAAGAGAAGCGGAGTGGTAATCACTCACGGCGATCATCACCCGGAGTACCGTTCGCGTGGATGCCGGGGCAGCCGCGCGACGCGGGCTCGGGTTTCGCGGAAGGGTGATGTCGAGGGTGACGATACGGTAACCGTATATTCGCCAGCCACCACGAGCGGCTCCTCGCTCGCAAAAGTTCACCGGGTTCGATCGCAGGGCCAATCGGCCGCGAGTAAAATATCGAGCGGGCCGGCGCGAACATCGACGCGCGAAACTCGCTACACACGCCGCCAGTGGAATGTTAATTAAATTCGCCACCCGAGTCTCAACTGTGTTCGAGAGAACAGCGCGAGCGTCTGGCATTTTCGTAATCGCGCTCTTCGACTCTCGTCGATTACTATTCCGCCAACAATCGAGTGTGCGGCGATTAAAATGTTCCAGTTCCAGTTAAAATGCTAATTACGTGTATCTTAGGAATTACTAGAGATAGAAAATCATTGTGACCTTTAAAACCACAATTCGAAAGCCGTAAAAATTGTTTGGTCCGGAATATTTCATTCGCTAACTGAGATAGGAAATGCGATAACGAAAGACGATTACTCACTGAACCATTTTCAAACCAGAGAGTGTAGCTTACCTAAAACAAAAAAAAATCTCATTATTACATTTGCTGTTTGTTCCCTCTATGACGTAAGACAGAGTACATATGTATATGATACATTTTCAATATTTTATAGACAATTTTAAAATTTTCAGAGTTATAAAAGTCGGAAAATGTCATAATTATGCTGGGGATTCGAAA
The DNA here is from genome assembly GCA_003055095.1 of Goniozus legneri. Classification (NCBI taxonomy): domain Eukaryota; kingdom Metazoa; phylum Arthropoda; class Insecta; order Hymenoptera; family Bethylidae; genus Goniozus; species Goniozus legneri. The sequence goes on from NCVS01002491.1 coordinate 78,918, forward strand.
AATTTGGAATTTCCGCGAGGGTTATCTCGTTATCGAGGCGAGCTCGTAGCTGGAGAGTGCGCTCCCGTAAAAGAGGAGCATGGCAGGGTAATAAACGACGGAATATTGACAATCTGGCGAGCGTAGCGCGGTATGCCACGCGTTCGCGAACATTATTACCGGTTTACGAGCGAGGAGTCGGCCCTCTTCCTTCTTCCTCGCCCTCGTGATTGGTCTCGTCCGGCTCTCCCGCATCCGGGACGGCCGCGAAACGGGCCGAATTTTTTCCGGACAAAGAAAATTCCTCGGTTGTAGTTTATCCCGCCAACGGCGTTTGATATCGACGAATACGGAAAACGATTAACTGCGGTGAAATGCGCTCTGGAACTCCGCTCTCGGTTCCGGCCGCACTGTACATACTATGCAATTTCCCCGGGTAATTAATTATCGTCGTCACGGGGCGCAATCTCGCGAGAGTGGAAGATTGTCAGCTTTGTCGTGGCAGCGGAAACTCGGCTACAAACGCGTCAGAGGTGGACGTTAACGGCGCACCCGAGACCGCCGAAATGACCCCTCCTAATTGCCTGCCCGTGCGACTTCGCAAGACCGCCCGATATTTTTTCGACATAGAGAGAGAGAGAGAAAGAGAGAGAGAGAGAGAGAGAGAGAGAAAGAGAGAGAGAGAGAAAGAGAGAGAGAGAGAGAAACCGTTAGAGTACTCGAGAACGATTTGTGCATAAACGATATAATTTACCGCACCTATGCACTACCCCCCC
>NCVS01002494.1:0-71894 GCA_003055095.1 Goniozus legneri
AGTATTGCCTACACCCGCAGTAATACCCACAGTTACCCTATAGTGCCCGGGTCCCGCTGGGACTTGCGAGAAAGTTTTCCAAAATCTTACATTTTTCAAACAATTGCATTTTAACGAGCTTTAAACAACGAGAGCAATTCAGAAATCATAGGCCAGGTGATTCAAATGTTTTTTAAAATCTTTTAATTCTTTTGTGGGTGTTGCACAGTAAACTACAAATTGAGTACAACTGATCACAAAATTTGAAAATTTCATTTTTAAAAATGGGGGCGTTACATTATACACATAACGAGAAACTCGACGAGCGAATCGTTACCGCAATTACGTGGATCTTCGCAATCAGCGGGACGAGACAGTCGTAAAAGATCTTTCCTGCGTGCGCGTCAAGGACACCGCTGTAGCACGTGCGCAGACCCGACTAAAAAAGTTTTACATAAACGGTTCTTATGGTTCACGGTTACAGGTATCAGGAAAATCGTATCGATCGCGATCGAGATCGAATAAATTTTTCGAATCGCGCGCCCAAATCGATAAATTCGATCGGTTTTCAACCGCAATTTCCACAAATACGACAGGAAAGAACAGGAATGTTTAATTTTCAGCAAACGGATCGAATTTTTTCAACTCGGACGGGTAAACGAAACGAATGGCGATTATCCGGTTCGTTCGAGGATCACGTAACGGTCCTAGACCTACGAGACTCGTAACACGGGGGATTTAATCGGAATTTTCTGAGCGGCGTAAGTGGGCCACGCGAGTTCTCCTTTTGCTCGTATTTTCACTCTTACTTTCCATCGACGCGGAACGGCGCGCTCGCGTTATGCACCGCGCGCATTTATGGCAATGAATTTTCGTCCGCGTTTCGTCGAGAGGTTTCGCACCGACGGATCGTTCGATTCTTTCGCGAATCGTCGTCCGGATTCGTCTGTTTATACGCACGTTGAAACAACTTGGTCTAACGCCGCCGTAAAGAATAATATTTCATTAAGACGTCCATAAACATTAGGCGTGTAACGCATTTCGCAAATTACAAGCACTATTTCGCTTAGGATTATTCATTATTGCACCCATGGATCGTAAAAGACGGTGTATGTAATCGTACGTGAGTTTTAATGGCGCAATCAGTGATGAAAGATGTAATACCAAGATTTTTTATGCTCTCTCTCTCTCTTTTCAAAAGCGTACACCGTAGCCCTGTAAAAACATGTTTTCGTCAAACGTTCGGAATGCGGACCGAGCCGATCGATTAGATCGCTCGATATCGCTGAAATGCCCTTTCGAGTCGAAAAATTTTCACGCCTTTTTTCGTAGTTTATTGATAAGTTTCTTTGCACTCATTCGTCAAATTGCAAATTTCACAGTAGCGGAGTGGCGTTACGTGCGTCGAGTAGTTAGCGAAATTTTTTAAATTTATACCGTTTCGAATTCGAGCGAGAAAGTCGTACGGCTTTTGCAACTTAGGATGAGGTTAAATATTGATATGCTGATTATGACATTATGATATCGAGTCGAGTTTGCGCAGAGGTGACTTTCCACTCGCGGCGAAAGAATCGCGAGAGGAAGAGAAATATTAAACGCAAATACGAATTTCGTCGAACGTCGATCATTTGTCGGCATTCCGGAAGTCGATTTCCATCTTCTCGTCGTTTCGATGGACGCTCTACCGGCGTGATGAAACTGTACCGCAAACGATGCAAATGCTGTTTGCAGATTTAGCTAATGGTTGCGAGCTAGCGCTTTCTCTCGTTTCTTAAGGCGTTCACGCGTTACGTCTGTATTGTCGCATGTCGCGTGGCGCCGAGTCACGAAGGAAGAACCCGAGTCGAAAAATTTGATCGTATTTAATAACCTATAATTTTTTGGTTTCTAGTCGCGATTTTCACAAATGAATCATAAATACCGGCTTTTATGTAGTTGTAAACAAAATACAGACGTTCGAATACGGTCAAAAAACAGATCAAGTTTTTCGACTCTTGATGATATCTCGAACTCCCGGGTAAAAAATATTTACACTTACTTTTTCTGCGTAAACAGTTCTCACTCTGATGAGGAGTCGGCTAATTGTAAACTCCAGTCACTGGTATACACTACTCTAAAAACTACACTTCATATTGAAAAACTTGTGAAAAATAATTGTACACTACTCATACACGACACGGCTTATTTTTTAAAACCGTAACGGCCGTACTGCGCAATGCAAAGATGCGTAGAACCATGCGCAGATGCGTAAAACCAAGACTAGAATCTACGCCGCTATTGTTAAGATTATTATTAGCACCACGCGTGGCGAATATTAGTACTAATCATAAGAGGGACGCGGCCATCATGAAAACTAATGTCAAATACGAACAAATGATATTTTTATAGTTGTTCGAACAAGTCAAAAAGCAGAGAGGATTGGCAGAACTTCACAAGACTGTTACCGTGGTGAACGGCGATGTTGCTGCTCTAGGACTCGGTTTGTCATCCGAGGACAGGAAGATGCTCTGCGAAAGAGTTCACTTTGTGTATCATGCCGCAGCCACCGTCAGGTAAACTGTTTGCTCGAATTTTTCCTCAGTTGGTGTACAACAAGATATAGTATCAGCAAAATTCTGATCGCAGATTTGACGAGTTATTAAAACGAGCAGTCCTTCTGAATACTCGCGGCACGAAACAAATGTTAGATTTGGCAAGGGAGATGAAAAATTTGTTACTCTTCGCTCACATCAGCACAGCTTATTGCCATCTGGAGGAGAAGGTACGACGATGTTTTTATTATTTTATTTTTGTTTTTCAAGTTTATTTTCTTTTTATTTTTTGATATTTTTTTCGAGAGTTATTCATGAAAAATTATCATTTTTTAGCTTCTTGGTGAAAAATCATATCCACCGCCAGCGGATCCTCATAAAATCATCAAATGCGTCGAGTGGATGGACGACGAAGTTGTTGAAGCTATGACGGAAAAAATTTTGGGTGATTTACCAAACACCTACGCTTTTACAAAAGCTCTATCCGAAGGTCTGGTCGAGGAGGCAATGCCACATATACCCGCTGTGATTTTAAGGTAGACGACATTTTCTCTTTAGTGTTACGATTAAATATAAACGGAAATTGTAAAATTGTGTAATCTTCGTCAGGCCGAGTATCGTAATTCCAGTATGGAAAGAACCGATACCGGGTTGGACAGACAACATCAACGGCCCAACTGGGTTGCTCATCGGCGCCGGAAAAGGTGTTATCAGAACAATGTATTGCAACGAATCTGGCTATGCGGATTATGTACCAGTTGACATAGCAGTAAATGCGATATTCGCTTGCTCGTGGAACTATGTTTATCACAAGGAACATGAGAAAAAAGTTTACAACATTACAAGTAGTAGTGAATTCAAGGTGAAAGATCAATTTCTTGGACGACAAGAAATTAACAAAAAAATAATGATGAATATTTTTTTTTCTTTTTCGAAAAATCAAAATATAAAATAAATTTGACGTATTCAGGTATCGTGGGCGGAGATTATAGAACGCGGTCGCCGCATAACTGAAAAAGTTCCACTCAACAATGTTGTTTGGTATCCAGGTGGTAGCATGAAGAAATCTCGTCTAATTCATAACATATGCGTCTTGTTTTTCCACATGTTACCGGCCTATTTTATCGACGCTCTGATTTTCCTCGCGGGATACAAACCAATGTAAGTAGTACGATATGAAAGTTATCTATCGAATTAATAATAATAATAATTATTATTTTCTAAAAGTATGTGCCGTGTACAACGTCGCATACAAAAGGGTTTCGAAGTATTCGAGTATTATGCTAACAACCAATGGGACTTTGATAACGCAAATCTGTTTTCGGTACGAGACAAGTTTAACGACCGAGAAAAAGTAAGTTACCAATTACACGGAGACGATTTAGATCTGGATGCCTATTTTGAAACCTGCATTCGCGCTGCCAGAGTCTACATACTCAACGAGCCACCGGAAACTCTGCCTGCGGCTCGACGACATATGAGAATGTAACGTATCTTATTTGATCGTTCATTTTATTTGATTTACTACATTCTTTTTATCCGTTATTTATTTATTCTTTCAGCATGTATTGGGTGGACGTATTTACAAAAATCATGTTTTTCGTTCTGCTAATATATATGCTGTCTTCTTGGAGCGATAGTTTTAAGGCTCTACTAGCTGGTAGTTGGGCGATTACAGCTCGAGCGCTATCCATCTAATAACAATGTTATTTGAAATCAGTACCTTTGTATTATAGTGTTACTAAATATAATATTAATCGATTTTGAATGCATAAAAGCGAAAATACAACCGCACTTAATTTATGCGTTATAAAGAACGATGTATAATAAGAATGTTGTCAGTAATAACTTGTAGCTTCACTATATTTGAATATATGTATCTATAAAGTTTTGTTACAAGTTGTATAACTGTTGAAAATTTGAAATATAAAAGTTAAAGGGTTACTATTTGTAGAGTAGTATTAAGTATTATAAATTAAATATATATATTTATATTCATCGAGCAGTTCCAAAGTATTAAAGGATTGGAATAAAATAGGAAAAAAACCATAGTAATTCTATAGAGCCTAGAAGAAACAAGCCATGTGCGATAACGAGCTCACAATGAAACTGGTGGTTTTATGCACTCACACTAATCATAGGTGCAATGTTACGAGTCCAAGTTCAATACAAAAAAACTGTACCGAAAAATTCGTTTTGCTTAATGGAATTCGTCTGATGAATTTTGATTTCTTGAGAGAAAATGCGATAATATTTAAATATTATCCCCGATCATTAAAAAAGATATACTGATACAAAATGAATCTCCTAATTATCTGCTAAACGACGCACTAAATATTTCAAATCTAAGTTGTAAATTCTTTTGAATTGTCACTTCAACTTTTCACTTAGATGAAACATTGAGATCGTGAACCTCAATAACATCTTTTACGAATTAGATTTATTTTTATTTTCATTTCTAAATTCAAGTTTCAAATCTCGATAATGTGAGAATTATAAACTTACACAAACATATAGACAGGTAAACAATAATGAGTTGAAATATTTCTCACTAAATTGTGGTTTTTATTTTTATAAGTGTTTACAATAAAATTTTGCTTCCTTAAACGGACGCCTGTACGGGTGGTTCATAACCTTCGGGTCTGTCAACTTTAGAACCAGTTTCACCTCCAACTTCTTCGCTCTTGGTGCCACCTCCATCACCGTGCAATTCGAGCAATTTGCTCAATTCAAAACGTGGCTTTTTCAGTACCTTAACCTGTCGATTTAAATTAATTTGATATTTATTCAATAAAAAAATTCAATTAAAGAATTGTAATCATGTTACGAATGATTTACTGTACCTTGCGGATGTAAACGTCGTGGAGTGGGTAGATACCCTGGCAGAACTTTTCGATGTCCTTAGCAATGGCATCAGGAAGAAGTTTGCTGACAATGCCTTTCAAATCGCTCTTGGCAACCTCGGCGGTGATGGTTTCCACCATCTTCTTCCTAATTTGTCTTACCTAAAATGAGATTAATAAAAATTAGTATGAACTGTTGAATTTGCATAGATATATAACTTTTTAAGTTTGATTTTGTAGCAACATAAAATATCACTACTCTTTCTTGAACAAGAGTGGTGTGGTAAGACAGTGCTTTTATATTAACAATCTATTTAACAATGAAATAGTAGAATTTCATTGAATTTTAGATTGTTGTTAAAATTATGTTTATTAAATTGAATAGATTTTTCTTTGCTAACCTGTGAGTGTTGTGCATAGCACGTTTTCCTTGTGCTCATTTGGTCTTTGTGAGTGAAACCAATGCAGAATATTCTGAGTAAATATCCATCGGTGGTTTTCACATCAACATTGGCTTCGATCAAAGTTTGCCATTTCTTTACCATAGACCTCAACTTATCGGTAGTCAAGTCCATTCCATGGAAATTGGTAAGAACATTACGTCCTTGTACATCTTCGGCGATCAGTCTGAATTTTCTGAAAGACCTTTCGGCATCTTGATCGCTTTGTAAATCAGCAAGAGATACCTCGAAAACTCTGAATTTCAGACCTTCAGATGCGATCTCTGTAAAAGTTACCAGTAATTTATTTGTAAGTATATTATTGTTAAAGTGAGATAAATTATTATATGAAAAAAAAGTGTTGCAAGTATCAATTATAATGTTTCCATGGTTTGGGAAACAACATGGTAAGTCCTGCATATTTATTTATGCAATTTAAGAACGCCACAGAAGTTAGAAACATTTCCATGGAGCTGGATTGCAAATGATATTTCTAATAAAAGAAGTCAATAAACTTACTCGTGCCCTGAGTGCGATTGACCAAGGTTTTGCCAATGTGGCGGTTGGTGAACATACTTGGTGCCTTGACATCGTACCAGTCCTTGCGGGTGAACGGGTCAACACTATAAAACAAAACAAAAATAATCAGACTAATTAGAATAGAGTCGCATTCTGCGTAAACAGTATTATCACTTAAACTTTAAATTTAATCTAACAACTTTGCAGTAGTTAGTTTTGGATAACAAAAATATTGGTACTTTGTGAAATCACACTGAAATAGATTGAAATATTGTCATAGGACTTCAAGAAATAACGACTTATACATAGCGTATAACCTCAAATTAAAACAATTCAAAATACCTAATATCACGTTTTAACTATAAACATTTAATCAAAACTTCCACTAAAACCACCGTATATTAACAACTGATAGGAAAATAATCTTTGTTATTGTTTAATAGAAATATAACACAAAAGTGGAGGCAATGAGCATCATATGTCAAGACACAGTTATCTAAGAATATGAGAGCCATCATTAAAGAAAAATGACTAAAAATTATTTCAATATATTCTCGAAACACCAAAATTTATTTATAAATAAATATTTAGTACTTACACCTTCTTCTTAACTCCCTTTTTGCCTCCTTTAGAAAGCCCCTTATTTTTACCCACAGCCATGGTTGGAGCTACGAATGGAAAGAGGCACGTTGGTATCGTAACGGAAGTTTCAACGAAGGTTAGTGAAATGAAGTGAGCCAGTAACCATATTATATCGTTTCTGCTGCGCGCGCAAGTTCGATATTTTCCAAAACTCGAAATTCGATTTTACTTCGAAATTACGAAACTAATTTATTATTTGTTGATGATGAATTATGATTTATTATCAATTATCTATAAATTTTCTATGAATGACTATCCTAGACAATCTTAAATATGCTTTTATTTGTAAATATTTATGATTTAATATTTTTGATTATTATGAATGACAAAACCCAAAAAAACAATAAAATAATAATAATTTTTCAATTTTAAAAATATTGAGTTACATAATATGATATTGATATGATAACATTTAGCTACATAAATCCATTGAACTTCAATTCTGTGCTAGTTTAACATGTAAGAAAACATGACGATGACGGCATGACGCACGTCGCAGTAATATACTTGTGTGCGAGTCATGCTACAACTCTATAAAACAGCTGAACTGACCTGTGGCTAATTTCAGTATATTCCTAGCTATACACGCTGAATGAGATATTTCGTTTTGTGAGATTGGAAACGTATAAATTAGTACAGTTGATTATCGTTTATTCGTATCGAAAATAACATATTGTATGGAACACAACGAATGGCATGAACAGTAAAAAGAAACGTTATTTCCCAATTGTTGTGAAATAATTTGGCCTATATTACCAAAATAATCATGAATCTTCAAACACTTTTTCAAGATTTCAATCCAAGGTAATGACTTGTCTATTGGGACTGTTGACCCTGAACTTCTATAGATTTATGAACACAAAACAATAATAAATTATTTTTATTGCTTCTTGTAATCAAGAAGAGTTATACAAATTTCAAGAATTTTATGTTGCTTATTTAATTGTATTGACATGAATAGTTTTGTTCAAAAATTAATTAGATCTGACTATATCATTAAATTAAATTAATTTATATTTCAAATTATCGAAACTCTTGAATTTTAATGTGTATTAAAAATTCTGATTTCAGCAAGTTCTTGGTGCATTTTTGCTTGATGATATTCACTTGTTTATTCTCACTGCGATTGGATGGTTTTATAGAATGGAGTTATTGGACTGTATTCAGTCCTATATGGTTTTGGAAGGGTATGGTAATACTGGGTGCTACAGTTGGAAGTTATGTTTGGTGGAGACACCCTCATGCTCGATTAGAAGGAGATGCTTATGTTCATTATAAAGCAATGTTGATAACATTGGCATTGCATTTAATTTTGCTAATGTTTGAATTATTAGTATGTGACAAATTGGAATCAGAGAGACATCTCTGGATACTTGTGTTTATACCATTAATATTTATTTCTATAGTATCTATAGCGGTGAGTATATATTAATCTTTAAATATAAATAATAAACATATATATTTATAAATAATATTTTTAAGGTATGCATTTGGGCTGTGAAACATGACCGTTCATTTGAGCTTGAACTGTTTTGTGCAGTTAATGTACTGCAATTCATTTTCTTAGCTTTAAGATTAGATGGTTTTATAACATGGAGTTGGGAAGTTGTTTTCGTACCTTTGTGGGCTCTCCTCTGTTTGTCATTAGTTGCAGTTCTCTATGCGATAGTATTTGCTGCTGTATTACTACGAACTCCACAAATCAATGCTAGACAAAGACGAACATCACTCAATTCTGCTTTGGCATATACATTTCTTGTAGTGCCAATTTTAGTGTTTCAAGTAAATACTTTTCTTCTAGATGAAAATTTTAAATATGTTACAATATTTCATTAATTTAATATTTTTGTAGGTATTATTAGCTAATAAATTAGATAGAGATATTTCATTGAATTACACAACAGTTGCAATGCCCTTGTTGTTATCTCATATTACGCTTATTTTCATGTCGTTTGGAGCAAAGGGTGGTAACAGATGTAAGTATTACATTTATGTGTTTTTTTATTATATTTACTGTTTAATTTTAATATTTTCTTTACTATTTATTCTTTTAGGGTGGTTTGGAATACGGAAAGATTTCTGTCATTTTCTACTAGGGCTTTGCCCATTACTTCAGGAGTATGGTAATATATCTTACCAACCAAGGAGCGATCAAGATCAACCTCCATCAGAACCAATGGTTTCAGAAAAGAATGAAAAACATATTAAGAAAATCGATCTAACAAAACCTGTTGTGCCTATAATTTCGATAGATATGCCCGACTGATTACTTTTGTTAAGGTCTGTTAATGTCATAAGAATTCAAACAATCATGTACTTATTAATTATCATATTTTAGAATTATGACAAGAGCTTGATATATTACTTTGAAGGACCATTAGTCCTTTTTTTTACAAGCCATCAATCTAATACAATTTAAATAGGTCTGTATATTAAATTTACAATTTAAAATATTGTGACTTTTAAAATCAAAATATTAAAGCTATTATGTTCTTAGCTCATTATGTGCCAGGCAATCATGACTGAAAGACTTTTTGGTTCCTGAAGATGATCAGATTAAAACAGTTGCATAAAAACGTTTGATATGTAACTAATAATACCAGAAACTATTATTTTATTTGTTTAAGAACATCTTTGAATTCATATGATATTCGATTCGGAATATTATATACATGAATTAAAGTTAATAATTATCTCATAAAACACAATACAACTTATTATGATAATTGCATAATCATAGTATTTATATGCGGCAAAATAATTCTCGAATGGGAATTAATTCAATAGGTATAATGCTCAAAAAGTGTTTATTTAGTTATACTATATATATTGTACATGGTGTTGAAAACGAGAAATTGACCCGTCCGATTGTTTCAAAGATTTTCTGCTAAACGTATAAACTTGGTTAGTTTTCTTACGTTAAAATCGAATAAGTAATATTTTACTAATTGTAGTAAAAATAAAATTTTAAACTATAGAATTATAGAGGTGCTGAACTTGTTTCAATAAGTTAAAAGTTTTATTATAACTTGATAGTCATTAAAATAATGTAATTTTATCTAACTTGTTGAAGAACATATTAAATTGCGTGTATTCATAATTTTAATTGTAGTTTACTTGAAATGTAAGGTTGTGATGAACAGAATTTTAGAATAGTGTTTGTAATTTCTTGCTTTTAACATTGTTCATGAAAATGTCTACAGGATTTTAGTTTCAAGTTGTTTTAAAACAAGTTTGATATCTTGAATGTTGAATAATCGTTATCGAATTTGAATTTTAATTCATTGAAATAATGTGCATGAATAGTATCATAGTATGTTCATAATACGATGTATTTTATAATATATGAAATAATGTTTCACTAATTAACACCCTGTTTTATAAAATGAGTTCATTTACTCTGTATATATATATATATATATATATATATATTTATGTATATATATATAAATATATGTTCAAACAATAATGTTGGGTATGCGTAAAAATTGTTTACTGACATATTGATGTATTGAGTTATTTACATACAGATATTTAATATCAACATCATCTACATATATATGTAATGAGAGATTACGCAAAATGTATAAAATCTATATATATATTGAACATGAAACGTTGTATAAATGAAAAATGAATGAATCAGCTAGGATATAAGACTGAACGTCTCATAAACAAGATAGGATTAGATTGATGCTAAACTAATATTGTATCAATATAGTAAAAGTGATATAAAAATAATACATTACTGTATTGAAATCATAATACTAAATGCCAATCATAGGACCATAGTTTAATTGTAATTATTATTGTTGAACTATGTTATATTACATCAAACATTGTATAGAACTTTATATCACAATAACAAATTATGTGTTATCACTTACTATAAATTATACATATCTACCACATACGGCGATTGATAAGTAATTAGTGATATTATTTTATTTTATATACAATACTCAAGACTATCAATCTGATAATAAAGTTTATATTTTTCAATACCAATCTTCAAAGGAATTTTTTAAAGTTCATGATTTATTTGTCAAGAACCAATTTTTATCAATGTTTAATAGCTCAAAATTAAAAAAGTTCTCATAATATTTGAGCAATTGTCCATAATTAATTTTCTCTGGATCATATTGGCATCTATTCTCTTAGAAAATATGAATAATAATTGTTTTTACATTGTAACATTATAAGTGAACTGCATTTCAAATTGTAATGTTTCTTTCATACTCTATTCTAGTTTCATTATACTTATAAAATTTTTTACTCATTTACTGCGTTACATTCAATTTTTACCACATTGGAATACATTCCGGTAACCACGGTCTACCCAGTATCGAAGAAACCTCGTTTATTGTTTCTGCAACGTCATATTCAGCGTCTTCCACCAATGACATTTCCCAAACGTAAAGTATTCGCAGCCTTTTCGTGAATTTCATCGCCAATTTTACAAGTGCTGAACATCTTCAACACAAAAATTATCGTTAAGAAAGTTAAAATTTTTTTATTTTCACTTTAGAAAAATCCACTTTTCAGTTTACTGATATTTCAAGAGATTAAGTATGACACGTGCACTATGTGAAATTTTATTCAATCGATGTTATAAACATTGAATCGGCCGTTCGAATAATTCCCACGTTATAAATTAGTATCATAATGTACGATTATACTTTTGGACTTACGTGATTTCACAATCGCCTAAACCTATAGCAGTCAGTTGTGAACAAGCTCGTGCGATGGAGAGTATCGGTCGATCGATCAGGTCTGGCCCGTAAGTCGAAATTACAAGTTCTACTAAACGGGGACAAGAATTACCAACTTGTGACAAAATTAACTCTTCGGGAGTTTCACCAAAATACAGGTGAGTTGTAGGCATAAAGGATGAAAAGATTGTTCGACAAACATCCTCTTTTGTGATGTATGACAACCTGATACAAGCAAAATATTTCTTCGATAAAGAAGAGCTATTGGTCAGAAATTAGCCTAAATTGGTGCATTAGGTGACGAAATGAAAGTGATTCTATATCGCGTTTTATGATAAAATCGCATTCAAAAAGTAAATACTTCTTTTCAAACAGTAATTTAACTAATCAAGAAAAGTATACTTTTATCACTTATTTACAATTACCATTTTTTTCTATAGTTATTGTATATTTTATGATTGAAATCGAATGGTGTTGAAAGCATGCATAATGTTATTAAAACTTACAAGGCGAAATTAACATCAGGCAATTTGTTGGAAAAATCATGCCAAACTTCCTTGCTGATGCGCGGCAATGGTTTAGTTTCTTCGTGAACTTCCACTCTTAGAGTTTCTAAACATGGAAACTGATTAGAACTTAATGTTGTGAGTAATTCATCGCTCAACAAACAATACGATAATGACAGCTCTCGTAATGACTGATATCTGGTGACTAATGTTGGAATGCCTGAAAAATTGTATCAAACAATTCTTTCCATGTAATATCGATATTTATTAAACACGTATTATTTTTATTTTAAACCTTTTGAAGTCAGATGTATGCCATCAATAATCCGGAGGAATTCTTTCGTGTGAACTGAAGGATTGTTTTCATCGTCATCGTTGCTACATTTGAATTTCTCTTCCACTGATTTTTCTTCTGCTAAGTTCATTATCAGCTTAAACCTGTCAGCGAATGATGACTGTAGAGTATTCACTAACTCCAACATCTGTAAATAGTATTAAATTTTAGTATATGCTTCGACTATTTTGAAGTATATATTTTCATTTTTCGAAGAAAAAAATAATTGTGAAAAAATTGACATGATTTTTTATGAAACAAAAGTACCTTGACACTCGTTTATTTTGACTAATCGTCCTAGTGCAACAGCGATACTTCATGGGGTTTGTCTATCACACGACTGATTCTACGAACGGTAGGAATGAGATGTAGAACGTTCAACGTAGCGAAAGGCAACCGAAAGGCGCGGATAGTGCACATTATTGTGCAATAAAAATGTAAGAATAAATCGGTACAAGGGATGGAGGAAAGATGTACCCAACATGGTAAACAGAAGATGAGCTTATCTAGCGAACATATACTGAAATTTGTAAAATTGAAAATTTCTAACGATGTTACTATTCAAATTTTCTCAATTTTTCAACACGCACTGTTTTTTACAATTGAATTACACCATCATAGATAACAAAATTACATTCGATAAATAAAATAAAGAATTCTCGGATGATTTTTATCAAATGGATTGAAAAATGTTTATCTACTCATTCGGCGATATGAATTAGTTTTCGTCATTCGTAAAAGACGTCACGTGAGCGCGCTGCACGTGATCTCTGTCATTCGCCTCGGTAAAAGTGTCCTGATCCTGGCGAACGAGGTCACGGATCAATCGAATTGAGTGTAACCACCGTTCTCCCACCAATAACTTTAATACTTCTCTCATTCGTTGGGAGAAGTGGAAACACCTATGCGATTGTAAAATTCAGGTAGGACGTTCACGTGAGAGTTTAACTTTCGCGTCCCTGACACAGAAAACTATATGCGACTACTCACGTGCACGAACAAGCGACCGATAATTACATTTCACAATTACTATTATTTGAAAAGTTTTCAATTCTGAAATCCGCACGAACAATTAAAATAAACTTCATATTTTGTATAATTCAAAAATCTAATAAATAATAGATAGTCAAATATGATTTTCGAAGAAATTGTTATTGTTTATAGATAAAATACGATTAACACCGCAATAAAATTTTTATTTGTAAAAATTCATTTTCAAACTATTATCATTGGAATTACAAATTTTACAAATTACACAAAAGCTTTTTGTTTTATGAAAATCTAACAATAAAATTTTTATGGAGAATAAAAATTGATAAATTCTTTTGGTAAGAAAGATAGAAATTACGCACTTCAATAAAATTTTTACGTATAAAAGAAATAAGGAAACAGTTCGAATGCGAGTCACTGAAACGAGAGTTAATAGCGGCGGTAAACACGTGCAGCAAACTCACGTGCGCCGTTAACAGATTGCATTGTAGAGTGTACGCAGAATATATGTCTACATCAAAGAAGGTTCCCAGTTTTCAAATGTCAGCCATTAATGGAAAATCTCGAGGATTTAACGAACATTTAGTGGTTATTAATTATGAACAGAAAAATTTTGTACGAATTAACAAAAATACACAAAAAATTTATATAAACATTTTCAACCTTTTTTTTCCTTTTTTTTATAAACTGCGTATTATCGTATAATGATCAGCACTATTACTGCACTCATTATTAATATATAATATGAAATATTGAATGTGATATGAACTATTTTCCAGTTCTTTTTTTTCTTATTAACACTTTATATTTGTAACTTGAGTTGGTGTAACAAAATTTGTTGCATATTGCGAAACCGTGGCACATCCGACGATACTGACGTTCGCGAACGAATAGCGCGAACAACGAAGGCAGAGCACGCAGCCGGTAAGTAAAGTTTACTACTTATATGATGCAGCTAGGTCTCGTAAATAGTAGATAGACAAAATTCAAAACTAACAGCTATCAAATTGAATTCTAATAGTATCTACGTAGTATTCAGCTTAAAATTATTTTTATTTATACTCTTCAATAGTATACAGATGTAATTGATTATTGATCTCACCATGCATCTAAAACGTAATAACAAATTTTTTAAGTTATTTTTTAAAGAATTATTTGTTGTTGTAATGACATCTAGTATATTTATTTTTGCTACATATCATATAAAAATAAGCAGAATATTTAAAAGTAAATGTATTTATCAAGTGATACGACTATTGATTCTATAATTATTTTATAGTATAAGAGGTGCTATAGATCTATCTTATATAATATTTTTGGCAGTGTATAATCTAACATTTCCGAAGTAAACATTCGAGAATTGCATCTTACGCAGTACAGGCCACCGCAGGCAGTAATATTATCAATATTTCTCATATGTAACTATCTAATAATACTTCTATGAAGGCACCATATTATGTAGGGTGTAAAATTAAAAATATAAATGGCAAAGACAGTATCTATATAACCAGCAAAATAAGCAGTCAGATGTTACTTATCAATTATGTGTGTAAAGGTATTTTATATCTTTGATTATTCGTAGCAAACAGGACCAATTTCGATATAAAAAGATTGGTCTGGTTTCCCAATGTCACGTAACGCAACATCCAAAATAGGTAGCCTCACGGATTTATCAGTTTCGTAAGACACAATAGTTTTACCCCAGTCATTTTTTCGTGTCTAGAAACAAAAGTTATCGTTAACGATTATGAATATAAAAAAATAAATACAAGAAATAATGAATAAATACCCTGCATTCGTCTATTAGCATTTCATATTTTAATCGCTGATTTCCACGTGGTAATAATTCAACATCGTTCCATGCCAAAAGTTTCAATCCACGCCTGTACGTTTTTCGATCAGAGTCAAAGAAAGCAACACTATTTTTGCAATTATAAGTGATATTTTGATGCGCCTTCTTTGACAGTAACTGTAGAAACCCTATTTGATTGCTATCGGCTTTATACGTTATCTATCATATTTTCATATGAAAAAAATTATACGATTATTAAATAAAAATATAAAAAAAGACAATAATTTTATTATACCTTCATTCCTCCATCAATATCACTTAACCATGTTTCTTGTTGATCGGTCAAATAAGTAATTTCAGACGATCGAGATGGATTTGGCAAAACACATGTAGCGCGTTTTTCAAAATCACAGTGAACCAGAATCGCATCTCGTGTATCACCTTCGTTAGGGTCGATCCAGTATTCTCCTACAATTATGATTAATTACGAGACTCTTAATAAATACAATTGGAAATTAAATTTATAATACCAGAAGGTTTATCTGGATGCGCTGTAAACAAATCTCGGCACGTTTTAGCTGGTGACGTTTTTTCGCCATCCGGTTTCATCAATTTTTGGAGAGATTTCTTTAATTCATTATACGTCTTAGTTATCAAATCTTTACGTTCCGCCTCTGTCATATCTTTTCCGAAAATTCTGACGGGTTCGTCGCCACTAAGAGGATCAGGACCTTTCATTTGTCCTTGTCCTATAAATTTAATATTCATTGTTATTGAATTTGACAAATCTTTTCATAATTTCTGTTAAAAAAGTGAATCTTAACCTAATAACGCGGCTAATGAAGCAGCATCATATCCTAAGCCAATTTCGCCCGGAGGACCTGGCGGTCCTGGAGGTCCAGCAGGACCTGGTGATCCATGTCGACCTAAAATTTTTTATATAAAATATTGATCTTATCAAGAATTAAATTTATGTGAAAATAATCAAATCTTGTAAGACCTGTTTCGCCAGGAGGTCCTCTTGGTCCTATATTACCCGCAGGTCCCATAAGTCCTGGACTGCCGTCTCTTCCTGGATTTCCTCTAGGACCCACCTCGCCGTCCTTGCCAGGCAACCCTATCGAAAATAAATATTATCATAATATTTGAGCATATTTGTATATCTGAAAAAATATATTTATACAAATAGATACTCACCGTTTAATCCAGGTAGACCTTTCTCTCCAGGCAGACCAGGTGCACCAGGCAACCCTTGAAGTCCGTTGAAACCTCGATGACCTTTAGGACCCATAGGTCCTTCTTCCCCGCGATCTCCTTTATCTCCTTGTGGTCCCATTGAACCAGGCTTGCCTCTGGGTCCCTAAATTATATTCAAGAAAATAGCAAAACAATATTATATAAAATTCTCAGAATATCAAAAATTTCTTCATTATTACTTGTTGTCCTTCAACTCCTTGTGGTCCTGAATCCCCTTTAGGCCCTCTTTCCCCTGAAGGCCCTGGTTGTCCAGAAGGTCCAAGTGGTCCCTATTTTAAGACTAAAGTTATTATCGAAAAAATTTATCGAAGAAATTTTATATTCCACCTACTGGTAATCCAGGAGGTCCAGACGATCCTGGCGGTCCAGATGCACCAGGCGGTCCTTTGTCTCCAGGTCTACCACCAATACCAGGTGGCCCCTGTTTTCCAGAAGGTCCTTCGGGTCCTGTTTCCCCTGGGACTCCTGGAGGGCCAATTAATCCCATTGGACCTTGCGGACCAGTTGGCCCTTCAGAACCTGGTTTTCCTGGAGCACCTACTTCACCCTATTTAAGTTCGAAAAATTTATCATTTCTTTCCGTCAATTTTAATTTGGAGATAATGTTTCACTAACTTGATTGCCTCGCAATCCCGGTGGTCCAATCGGCCCAATAGATCCTGGTAAGCCTGGTAACCCTCTTTCTCCTGGTAATCCTTGAGGACCTGGAGCTCCCGCTGGACCTGGTGGACCTTCTGCACCATGATCTCCTTTAATACCGTCAACTCCGGGTAATCCAGGGTTACCGATAGGGCCTGGATTCCCTGGTCGACCAGTATCACCCATACTTCCTTTAATACCAGGCAATCCAACTAATCCAGGTGATCCTGTAGCACCAGGTGGACCCTAGATCAATTTTATATAAGAAAATTTGATTTCACTACACATGTATACAAATATACTATTTGCTTACAGGTGTTCCAATAGGTCCTGTTAGACCTGATGGTCCCATAAGACCTGGTTCTCCTCTAGCACCTGGTTCACCTCTTACTCCTTTACTGCCAGTTAGTCCAATTGGTCCAGGAAGACCTTGTTCGCCAGGAGAGCCCGGAGAACCAGTATTTCCTTGGTCGCCTTTTAAACCAGTATATCCCCGATCTCCTTTCATACCAGTTGAACCACTAACACCTTGTGGGCCTGGAAAACCTTGTATCCCTTGAGGTCCAGGTGGCCCACGTTCACCCATGCTTCCCGGTGCTCCGACTTCGCCAGGTGGTCCTGGAGGACCAGGGTCACCTCTTTCAGCGGGTTCTCCTTGAGGGCCCGGGGGCCCTGCAGGTCCTTGAGGCCCTCGTTCTCCAATGCGTCCTTGAATGTATCATTTTATTCTTTAGTTCAGTTTTAATGAAAACTTTTGTCTTATTCACCTGCAGGTCCTTCTGGCCCAGCTGGTCCCATACTTCCTCTATCTCCTTTTGGTCCCGATTCTCCTGGAAGCCCACGTATTCCTGGGAGACCAACCAAACCCGGAGGTCCCATACTTCCGTGATCTCCTTTAGGCCCTGGGGCGCCCTATATCGTAAAAGAATTATTGAACATAATTTCGTTATAGTTCGGTTTAAATATACACGTTGTTAAGTGATAGTAATAGTAGTACCGGTAGTCCATCAGCGCCTTGAGGCCCGGATTCTCCTCTAGCTCCTTGAGACCCAGGAATACCCGGGGCACCACGGTCCCCAGGGAATCCACGTTCACCTCTATTACCGGCTGCACCTGGAGGACCTGGTGGTCCTTGTACACCTAGTTCTCCGTCTTTTCCAGGTTCGCCTGGCAAACCATTTGATCCGGGTAAGCCCTATTCAAAATATGGTTACACGTATTGATTTTTATGTTTTTATCTGCAATACAGAATACCTGAAATCCTCTAGGACCGACAGCTCCTTGGGCTCCTCTTTCACCATCGTGACCTGCTGGCCCAGGTGGACCTTGAAGTCCTGGAGGGCCTTCTTTACCAATATCTCCTCTTGGTCCCGGAGGGCCATGGCTACCTGGTTCGCCATCTTTTCCAGGTTCTCCCTGTAAAAATGAGTAGGATATAAAAACGTTATAACTAATATATAAGAATAAGAAGAATAAGGGTAACAATGTTTTTTTATTTACAGGATAGCCTTTTTCTCCTGGAGGTCCTATTGGCCCAGGCAACCCTTGAACTCCCGGAGGACCCTGATCACCAGGCTTTCCATCAGCCCCTTGGATTCCACGTTCTCCCGGGTTGCCTGGTTTTCCTTGCACTCCAGTACGTCCTACCAGACCTCGAGCTCCCTACAAAATAAATGACATTTCATTTGTTGGGTGAATTTTATATTCATTTATATTGTATTGCACCGCATATGCCACATAGTATATTTTAAATACCTGTAAACCAGGTGGTCCAGGTCGACCCGCATCTCCTGTTGCACCTTTAGGTCCTATATTTCCTGCTGGTCCTCGTTCGCCGACTTGACCTAAAGAAGTTTTCTTTGTGTATAATAAAGAATTAATTCAGTATAATACAAATATGTAATGCGGGATTTTCATACACAAAGATATCAATTTTCACATAACAGATTATGACCTCGTGACATTAACTTTCTTTCCATAACGCTTTTTAGTGTTAGAAAATAGACCATTATTAATCAAGTTTGAAAAAATATAATACCAAGTATACCTTTTGGACCCATTGGCCCATCCGGGCCAGGAAGTCCACGTGCTCCCGAAGGGCCTCGCTCTCCAGGCGAACCTGCTGGTCCTATTGGTCCGCGCATTCCTCTTTTCCCACGTTTCCCTTCATTCCCAGGCAGACCAGGTAAACCACGGGGACCAGGTGCTCCACCTTCTCCTTTCGCACCGCTTTCCCCTCTGAATCCTCTTTCTCCAGGGAGTCCCTATGATATTTAAATATTGATTAGTAATCTAGCTTTTACTAGATAAATTTTTTTGAAAATCGAAAAAAATGATAATTATTTATGTACCGGATTTCCTTTAGCTCCTGGTATTCCAGGATTACCCGATACTCCAGGCTGTCCCCGTGCTCCAGGAAATCCTGGTGCTCCTACTAATCCGGGAGCACCGATGCTTCCTTTTTCTCCAGGTATACCATCTTTACCTTGAGGACCCTGTGGACCTGATTCACCAGGTTGTCCAGGCCGCCCTGCCTCTCCTTATAAAATATATTTAACGAATTTAAGAATCATTTTCATTGCGTGTTCAATAACATATAAAATACCTCTAGGTCCCTGTAATCCTTGACTTCCTTTAGGACCCTGAGCTCCTTGGTCGCCTTTGGATCCAGGACTACCAGGAAAACCAGGAGCTCCCGATTTACCCGGTACACCCTACAACAAATTTATATTGAAGGATATATCATAGAAAAAAATTTATATGAAAAATTGCCAAATATGAACTCACAGGCTGCCCTTGTGGGCCTGGTGTACCATCGATCCCCCGTAATCCGGTTGGACCAGGAGGACCTTCTCTTCCTCTTTCTCCACGTGGCCCAGCCGTTCCCTATTATTAGAGTACTTGAAAGTTACGTTTTTCACTTAAACTTCATTTGGAATGGGAATAGTATTTCATAAAATTATTACCATAGGCCCCACCGGTCCCATCGGACCAGGAGCACCGGATGAACCTTTTTCACCGGTTATTCCTTGTTCACCTTTTGCTCCGTCAAGTCCTGGAAATCCTCGATGTCCTTTCATACCGGGAAGTCCTGGCATTCCAGGTAAACCCCTTGGACCAACTGGGCCTTGTGAACCTGGTGGTCCAGTTTCGCCATCTTCACCATTATCACCCTAATAATCATTTTAATCATTTTCCACATATGGTATTAATAAAACTGAATATTTAAAACTTAAATAAAACGTACATCTTTCCCTGGTAACCCTGGAGGACCCCTAGCGCCTGGCAATCCAGGGGATCCCGGAACACCAGGTTCTCCTGGTTCTCCTCTTACGCCTTGAAATCCTTGCGGTCCAGATGGTCCAGGGGGACCTTAGATTGAAAAACAATTTAAATGAAAATTAATTCGCCAACCGACGATCGGTAAATAATTAATTTTACCCGGTGGTCCTCGTGGTCCAACTGGTCCTATTTGTGCTTGGATATATTGAAACGCATCTGGCGAAGCTCCTGTAATTGGCCCCTTATCATTACTAGCTTGGGACATTGCTAATTGTTGATAATATGATGAAACATCTGGAATGGGACCTGGTGGTCCAGGTGGACCTGGTATTCCAGGATTACCCGGTTGTCCAGGATATCCAGCATCACCCGGACGTCCTGGATCTCCTGGTCGTCCAGTATCACCCTAGCAAAGTAATTTCACATTAGATATCAACTGATCAGAGTTTCAAAAACTATATAAGCTTACTCGTGGTCCTGGCACAGTAAATTGAACTTGATTACTTTCTCCTGGTACAATCTCAGTGGGAGGCTTTAGATAAAATTAAATAGCTTATTAAATCATTTTTATAAACATCATAATTAACACATTATTGACCGACAATTTTATTGAAAATTTATCTTATGTCACCGACTATTATTTATACGTAATGGAATGTGGCACGAGTTTACTCGTGACCGGTCAACAATGTGTGGTAATATAATAATCAATTTGATATACTTACTACGTACGCTTCTGCGTTAGGTGTAGACTGTGATATTTCTGAGAAATCAAAGAGAGTATGGGAATTGATCAGAATAATATATAAAATATTTAAGTAATACAATATTATTAAACAACTTACCTGCGCCAAAGTAGTGCGTTGTTGTAGGTAGATCCGTAGGTACTTCTGGTCGATAAGATGTAGCATTGTACGGAGATCTATCCCTACCTGTGAGATTACCAATAAGGTGATACTGAGAATGTTTCTTTTTATCGCAAAAAAAATGTTTACCTATACTTCCTTGGCTATATATCGTGGGCGCTGTTGGGGCCGTGTGAGTAGTAGTTTCTACAATTAGACGAAGGAAGGAAGTAAATTATCGAGAAGATATACATATCAATTAAAGATGCAGGAAACTATTACAAGTTCCTATCAAATCGATTATTTAGAGTAATGAAGCACACACTTATAATTGTATTCGTTACATACTTCCTTATTACGACATCGACATTCATCGGAACCGAGAAAAATTCTCCTTATTCTTTTCAACGAATTTAATTTCACATTCTACTGAAAAATTGTTCGAACATATGAGTACCAACTTGCATATCACGCGAAGCAATTAAAACTCAGTTCAAAGGTTCGCGAAACATCTGGCATTGTGTTGATTTCAGAGAAATGAAATTAAATGAATACAATAAAAAATTATTATACAGAAAGAAACATACCATTTTTATCATCATACTCGTCATAATTCTCATAATAGTCATAATCACTGTAATCAGGATTGCCGGGTTGTTGCTGTTGGTCACGTGCAGATCTCGATCGCTGTCTCCTGAGTTTCGTTTTAGCCGCATTTGAGAAGAAGAATGAAAACTGAATTGCAAGCAAGATCGCGTATAATAACGCGATACCCTTATACCTCATCGGCGCTTCGTTAGTATCTTACGATCTGCACGAGAACAAGAGTAAACTGCTGGCGAGACTTGCGCTCATC
The DNA here is from genome assembly GCA_003055095.1 of Goniozus legneri. Taxonomy (NCBI): domain Eukaryota; kingdom Metazoa; phylum Arthropoda; class Insecta; order Hymenoptera; family Bethylidae; genus Goniozus; species Goniozus legneri. The sequence continues at coordinate 22,168 of NCVS01002494.1, forward strand.
CGTGATCAGATACGAACTAGAGTCGTCGGCTACTATGTCACATCTATTTAGCGGATGCTATGCAACTTAAGGGAGGTCATCACCCTCCACAAGAGGAGTACTGAATAACATAGTTTTCCTTTGATTCGTGGATCTACCAACTGCGGTAAAATGAGCGTTCGTTTCCTTCTCGATCATATTTAATCCCCCTACTACTTTTCTATAACCTGTTTCCCGAAACTTTCTGGAATTGGTTAGCAAAAATATGTTCCCGTGGCACTCAATAAATTTATTAAACGACTATCATCGTTTTGGCCGCATTTCTTCAAACTCGTCTTACTTTACAATGCGTTAACCGTAATAGACTGGCGTTGACCCGAGCATCCCCATTCGTAACATATGACGATAAATCAGCATACTAGTTCTATACTATTTTCAGTCTTGTAATCAAAATGGGCTTTTGAGATTCAGCATTGTTCTAAGAGACTGCAGATGTGAAGTATTATTCATCGAATTTTTCAATATCGCCATTGGCTCCAATATTCAAACAGTTACTGAAAATTTATCAATCGGTAGCGTTCATAGATAGTCATTACTCAATAAAAGTATTGCATTACTTGAAAAGTCAAAGAAAATATTTTTATATACATACGTGGAATAATCGATAAAACATCGCCCGCGATGATGACAACTTTCATTCAGCTGTTAAGATGATGACGAGATGATAATTTGAAACTACATTCTACCGTTTATTCGTAATATTGCCATTTAACAGTGATGAGTCATTTGCATCTTTGATCATCATATCACAATCGTTGTGGTACAAACGAAATGGATGTCTCAGATGTAGTCTGATATTATCTATAGATCTTGGTTGATGCATTTTGCGTAACGTTCTAATAACTAATCCTATGCGCTCATCCATCGTAATGAAAGGAGTATATTTATATCTAAAATTAAAATAAGATCATTACTTAGTGTTTGATGAATATCACATGCGTTAATAGTGTATGTACAATTATTTAAAAATTATCTGGACATCGTAAATATTAGAGATAACGCAGCAAGAGTTTTTTCATCACCTGACACATCATCAATTAAATGAAGACATTTTCTAGGTATAACACAATTAATAATAGTACCTTCAAGATAAAGCTTTTTTGGATTAATACCTCGGTAATTCACGTATATATCTTTTTCGACTTTACTTTAATACGAAACTACCGAGTTTCTTGAATTCGAAATTCATCTACTTTATAAAGTGATTCGATTTCAACGGAAATTTCTTCTAAGTATTCTAAATTATGTTGTTTTAATTCTTGTTTTATCATAGAACTTTTAAGTTTATGGGAAACATAGGTAAAAATATTATTAACATAAGTAATATTTGTACATAAATTTAACATATCTGAATCTACTTATCATAATTTATCTTGTATAAAATTGAGAAACTTAGTTGTTCAATAAGTTTATGTATACATTGTATTTTTCTAATTCAAATAGATCAATTTTACATGATGTAACCTATTTAAAAATTTATAAATCAGTAATAAAAGCAATGAAAAATTTAAAAAATATAGCCTAATTACTTCGTTTTCAATATTTGATATTATTTTGTCATTTTTAACGAACCTGGAAAATTTAATTTTTCCATTATTCATTCTTTCCAAAACTACTGACATAAATTCTAAAAATATTTCGAACCTAAGTATTATGAGACGCGATTTGACCGTTAAAAAAGTTCTGGTCTTATGTTGATAAACAGTAACTTGTAAATCCCTTCTTAAAACTGTACATGGGATTGTCTAAGTCATTTACTCGTAGACTGTTTATATTCTTACCTAGTACAAAAGCAACAACTGATTCATCTTGTGAAAAAAACCGTTACATATGTAGAGTTATATATATTTTTTTAGCTAACTATTTCCATTTATCCCTATAATTGATGCACTATATTCGCCGGAGGATTATAACATGCTGTCCATCGGAAGATTTAAAATTTTTTAAGTACATTTCCTTTAAGAATATTCTCTTTTTGTTATAATTTCACGATCTTACATTCAGGCAAGTTGTATATGTGATTTGACCGATTTGACCGTTACACTCCGCGAGTAGGATGTGAGTGAAAATAGGTTGAATGAATATGAAATATTATTGATTTAAATATTTATATCTAAAAATGTTTCTGCAATTATAATTCATATTTTGAATTTTATATACAAGAAAAATACCGTTGAATTAAATTGTTCAAATCAAGTATCTGAATATGGAACGGTTCTCACACATAACTACGTAAGTCAATAGATACGATTAATAAATAGACTCCAATTGGTAAAACCAATTAAAATTTTGGAATAATGTTATTTATTTACATGGTTGTTATTTTGACGGGATTAAATAATTACTATCCTGATGCATTTAATAAAACAATTTTTTGAATATCGATTGAAAATGTGAATATAGTAATCTATCATACGATATTTTACGTTACGTTATTTATAAAATTATTAATTTAATTTGTTAAAAAAGAAAAAGTATGTCATAATATTAAATTATTAAACAATTGAATAATTTATGAAAAAAATAAACAATATTTTTATCGAAGTGTATAAATAAAAATGAGAAATTATATTTCATCACTTTCCCTTGTATTTTTATTCTCTCCTAAAGAGAATGTCTTATAGTAATAGAAATAAAAAATAATACGATATATAACTAAATAAAATGTGGTATAGACAATACTGTTATAGAACAATATTGTTATGAAATAAAAATTTAATTAATATATGTAGGATATGTAGTTAAATCGAGCGTTAAAACTTTGCTTTCCAAGCATTCTCCAACCTGTAATTTAAGAAAATCAATTATTACATAATATTGTTATACTCATGTATAGTTATTCTGATTAGAAACTAGTAGTAGCTCACATCTGGACATATTCCGATTAAAGCATCTGCATGTGAATAAAATTCTTCTTTCAATGATATTACAATAGTTTGTAAAGTATTTGTTTTGTCACGTATATAACTTGCAACTTTTCCGATATTTGTGTTGTCTAACGCTGCATCAATTTCGTCCAACACAAAGAATGGTGCTGGTTGAAAACTGTAATTTACAATAGGAATTCATTACAAAGTGATGAAAATTATAAATTAAATTACTCGTATGAAATTCTTGCAATACCTGTGAATTGCAAATAACAGAGCTAATGCAGCAACAGTTTTTTCACCTCCAGAAAGATTAGACATAGGTTGGAATCGTTTTCCGGGTGCTACACAATTATAATTTATACCGTCTAAATAAGGTTCTTCTGGATTTTCCGGCCCTAAAAATGCTTGAGCTGATTGATTTTTTGCCAAACTCTGAAAAATAACATAACATTAATATGCTGTCTTATTTTAATTAATTTTTCGAGTAAAATTAATTCGAGGCACAAACTTTGTAAATAGGATCTATTTCATTAGCGACATGTTCAAAGCAAGCCATAAATCTATCATGACGTTCTTTTTTAACTTTTTCAAACTGAGTTTTTGCTTTTTTCGCCTTCTTTCGTGACTGCTCGAATTCTTCATTTGTTTCTTGCAATTTTTCCTTTGCTAAATACAATTTTTGTATCGCCTGAAAAAACAAACGTATGTAAGTATGAAATGGATAGTGTGACAGTTAACAATCCACCTTCATATTTGGAGCTTGTATACGTTGGATTGTATTCTGCAATTCATTAATTTTTTTTGTTAATCCATCTGTGGTCTTTTTGAGATCTTCTTCATCCACATCTTTAAGATTTTCTTTCAAGAGAGCGTAATCTATTGTAATTCTTTTTTCACGTTCATATTGTTGTTGCGTATTAATTGTAGAATCATTATTTGAAGATTCGTTACTGTTGATTGTACTTGTTTCACCCGCTATATCTTCCATATTTCCTTGAAGCATTGGAATTGCAATATCTTCCATCTAAATAAAAAATTTTCAAATTTTAACTGAACATAAATCATGATTAATTTTCAATGGCATACCTTGCATTGCATTAAAATCGCATGGCGTTCCGCTTTTTTCTGTTCTATTTTTGTTTCAATAGCATTAATTTGCTTCTGCGAAGCTTGAATGTCTTTCGCTATTGAACCAACTTCTCGCCTCGCCTTTCCAATTTCTTCCTCTTTTTGATCAACTTCCATTTTCTTTGCATTTCGAGATGATTTCAATTGTTCCATCTGTGTTTCATCATGCTCTATTTCCGCTTTTTGATTTGATTCAGCTTGTCGAGCTGATTCTAATTTATCTTCAGCATCTTGTACTGCACGTTCCCATCTCAAAACATTACTTTCTGTATCTCTTTGTTTTTCAAAATCTAACTGATTGTAAATTCGATTACATTGATTTTCAAACTCCATTCTCTTTTTAGCTCGTTCCTGTTGAGATCTGTTAAAAAGAAATTTATATTAAAAAATTCAACAAATGAAATTTGTGATACAATTTTGTATGTACCTTAATTCTCGTTCTTCGTATTGTCGAATATTCGATACTCCAATTTGCTCACAAAAACTAGCAAAAACATCATCTTCAACATTGTTCATTTTCTCTTTGATATTTTGAATTTCCTGATCTCTTTCTGCCATGGTTTTTTCAATAGCAGCTATTGTTGGCTGGAATAGCAATTTCATATAGTTTTTAATTAAGTGCTATCAGTTAATAAAAACACACATACAAATACATATACATATACAAATTCAATTACTTACACCGAATTTATCCAGTTCATTTTGTAATGTATCTAATTCAGTTTCCAAGTCAGCAATTTGTTTTTTCTAAAATTTAATTTATCATTTTATATTATTAAATGTTAATTAAATGAATGTTAAATTTTTTAAATTTCTGTACTCACTGTTGCTACTAAGTCACTTTTGTTGTATTTTAAACGTGTCTCTAGACCTCGAATTTGAGATTCGACAGTATTTAATTCTGATTCTTTACGAGATTTTTTCATTGACTCTCTCAGATCTTCAGTTAACTTTTCCTACAAATTGAATATAAAACTATGAGTAAATTTTTATATCAATATGATTAAATTTAGTTGAACATATGTTAACCACACCTTTTGTGCTTTCAATTGTGACATTTGTTTTTCATCCCATCTTTTGGCTTTCTTTGCTAAATCCAAACTTCCTCCAGATATTATACCAGCTTTTTGATAAAATGTACCATCTAACGCGACACACTAAAAAAATAATTCCATATACAACGATTTATTATACTAAATAATTATTTTCAGTATATATTATACATACATCGTATCGAGCCTTTTTATCCATTTCATAGGCTACTTTGTTAGCATCTTCAGGAGTTTCACACACAAGTGCATTATTAGTAGCAAATAAAACTGCTCTATCAATATCTTTTGGTGAAAAGTGTAAAACATCATACAGCAATCTCACATTTTTTGGCTCTTGAATATTCCTATAAATTCATTGGCTGATTAAAAAAAAGTTATCAACATTTTCTAACAAATAACTATTTTACCGTAATCGTTCTTTCAAAGGTTTAGCTTGGATATAATCTAATGGGAGGAATGTTTCAGGTTCGAGATATTGTTCTTTCAAATACTGAATACATTGTCTAGCAGTTTTTTCAGTATCAACTACAATAGCTTCCATATATTTTCCCAGAACTTTAGTAATAGCAACATTGTATCTCTTATGAATAGGTTCACACATATTGTACATTCGATCATACTGAAACAAATGAGAAATTATATTACATTTCCTATATTGATTTTCATAATAGTGAAAAATACTTACCACACCCGGGAAAAGTCGTTTGAAATTCTCTACAATTTCAGTTTTCTTTTTTGTTCGAGAAACTTCATGTTTATCAACTTTTGCATCTCCTAACTGTTCAGATATATTTTCTAATTCTCTTTGCAAATTTTGAATTTTATCTTTTGACGTTCCAACATCTGATTGTAAATCCGCCCTGAGTTTCTTTTGATCTTCTAGAGCTGCCTCTGAAGTTCTTATGTGTTCTTCTAATTTTTCAACTCTTTTAAGCGCTTCATCTCTCATATGACCTTTCTGTTTATGCTTATTTTCAATTTCAGTTTTCTTTCTGCCTTCATTATCTAGTCGATCTTGATCTGATTTTTGTTCACGATTAATAGAGTCAAGAAGTTGTAAATATCTAGCTGATTGTTTTCCTGCTTCTTCTTTCAAACGGTTATATTCTCGAACCTAGATAAGATAAAAATTTATTAATTATTTTAAATTATTGACACAATAAATATTTTTTCCTACTTGTTCATCCTCGAGTTGCACATCTCTGCCTTGAGATTGGGACTGGCCCGCTATACTTGCTTCATAGGCTGCTTTAGCTTCTTCAACTTGACGTAACTCTTCTTGCAGTTCATTTATATCTTTTTTATGAGCTTCATCTGCGATACGTGCTTGAGCTAAAGACTTCTTGGCAGATTCTACCTTTTTTTGCATATGTGCAACACGTTCTTTAGCTTTTATAAAAGTTGGCCGTTTCTTTGTTATTTCTACTTCAACTTCTCTAATATCTTGTTCAATTTTGGCAAGTTCTCTCCCCAATTTGCCAGCATCTTTCTTTTTTTCTTTTAACACTTCTTCTGCTTTCTCCTTTCTTTTTTCAACTTTTTCAATTTCATGTTGTTTCTTACTTTGTTGGGATTCCAAATTTTCAATACTTTTTTCATTATGAAATAAACGAAATAATTGTAATTCAACTTGCTTTTCAACCTACATATTAAATTAAAAATATTAAAATTGATTTTTACAATTTCTGTTATGGAAAAACAAATATGATAATGCATTAATATTAAACATAACGTACATATTCTTCTTTTAAACGTTGATATTTTTCTGCTTCCTCTTTTTCTAACTTTGCCTCTTTTCTTTCAGCAGCGATACCTTTTTTCTTCTGATATGAAAATTGAGTTTCTTCTTCTGCTTTCAACATTTCTGTCCTTAATCTAAGAAAAGATTTATTTTGTTAAAAAATTAATGTATCAACTAATACGAATTTTTATTCAAATATGATGAATTACCTTTCATATTCAGCTTTAAGAGCACCTGAATTACTTATTTCTTCAAATAATGCTGTACGTTCTTTTGGATTTTTCATAGCGATGGATTCTACCGCTCCTTGGAAAACTAAGAAATTTTTTGCTTTAACATTAATACCAAGCTGCTCTAATTCATTTAGATATACTTGACTTGTAATAACCTGGAACGATTTTAAAATTTTTATTACTTTTACATTTTCATTGAAACATTTTTTAGGAAATATGTAAAGGGAATATTAGTAAGAGATATCTTACAGTATTATTTATGCGATGTTCAGATGATGATCCTATTACTAATCTCATGAAGCTTTTTTCTGTACCATCTTCTAATTCGAAAACCGCTGTCACAGAGGCTCTATCAAGTTCCAAATATATTTATATACGTTAGCAAAAAATGAAATTATACAATCTCAAAAAAATTATATTTTCTTACGTTCGAGACACTGGCATTCCAATTGAAGCACCATGAATCAATTCACTGAAACGTTTGACACGCAAACTACTTGTTTTTTCTCCCATAACAAAACTAATAGCATCCATGAAATTTGATTTACCTACAATGTAAAATGACAAACCTTGTTTAATCAACCGTCAAAAGTGAAAAGGAAACCGTTATTGTTGATAAAGTCAGGCATAACCTACCCGATCCATTTGGGCCAACAACTGCGGTAAACGATTTTAACGGACCAATTATTAATTTCCCTTTGTAGGATTTAAAGTTTTCCACCTCGATGTGTTTTAAGAAAGCCGGCATGGTGCTATCTGCCCGTCAAAACTTTGTAGAACGGGAAAATGCACAATTGGCGCCACAAATTCGTTAAGCAAACAAGTAAGTATCAACATACATGAAGTTTCACCCCAATTCCGCAGTACACGGCACACACGAAGACACACATGCCAAGTAAAAAATATCGCGCTACGATCGTTGCGCCATCGCGAAACGGTGTATGATCAAAATAATAAATTGGAATCCTATCTTACGATTCATTTAATTTTAGCTTCATGAAAGACGTGCATCGATTCGTCGTTTTAATATTTTGATATTTATGTAACTTCAATTTCATGGCTCATTGTAAATAGTTATTGTCAATTTAAATTAATTTATAAATTAGTCTACCAGGTAAATTATATCCTTAATATATTTTCTAAAGAATGGAATTGACTGCAGTTAACAAGCAAGATATTTAATAAAACTTTATTTAGTATACATTAAAATATTTTACAGGATCTTGAATATGGGTTCTGGTCAGAGTTCTCGTAAATTAACAATTTCTAACGAACAAGAAATTGGAGTTATTAAGGTTTCTAATGCAGTTGTCCAACGACTGGCTCAAGGTACTGAAGAGCAATCATCAGATGTTCCAGTTCAAGATGTGAAATCCGAAGCACCAACTCCAACCACAAGCTCTAAAGTATCTCCTGTTAGCGGAGAACCACCTTCTGGTTATCCAGTATTTTATTGTCCAGAATTGACATTAACTGCTCTTGAAATACAGCAACAGAAAGAAAAAGAACTCTTTAATCAACAACAATATTGGCAAAAACGTATGCACAATATGGAAGCTAACTACAGAAAAGTCAATCAAGTTATGGAGGAAGAATATGTAAAAGCTGTAAAAGAATTAGCTCCAAATCCATCAGGTACTTCTACTTTACAATTCATATATCTGTTATAGAATTATCAAAATAATGTTAATAATACTAATTCCATAATAGGTAGTGGCCAAGGATCTTATCAACCATGCTTGAAGAACAGTGACAAAATTTTAAAATGCTATCAAGAAAACCCTAAAGAAATTTTGAAATGTGCCAGTTTAGTAGAAGAATTTGCAAGTTGTGTTGATCAACAACGTACTCATTTAATAGCAGCTCGTTGAGATATTACAAATGTTTAGACGCCTATTAAATTATATGGTTATCCACAGAAATCCAGAATCAATGAACTTACTATCATTGATATTACTTATAGATCCAAATATATTTATTATAATATATCATGAGAAGGGTCAACATCACTGTGTGAAAAAACAACAAAGATGGTGTGTAAAATGATTTGAAAATTCTTGTACAGTGATTTGTAATAAAATGTTAATAAATGTGTTTTGAAATACAAGTCTATATATTTATAACTTTTCATTGAATATGTATATTATTAATAAGTACAGATAGATTTTTAGTTTCATTTTAAAAACAAGGAAGTAATACTTAAAATGTTAAACTGTTTTATGACTAAGAATATTTTAGTAACAATTATGTAACAAATTTATGAACTTTTAAATTTGAAAATTTTTTAAAAATGTTCCATTACTTAAATATTTTTTTCCATTTAGAAAAAAAATGAATGAAAATGAATGTTTCATAAATGTATACAACGAAAAAATGACTTTTATCGATACATTAATAAAAATGATAGTATCAATCGCTTTTTTTGTTACCATCAGCTGAACTTAACTTAGCATATTGTTCATTTAAGCGGTCGTATTCTTTTGTTAATGATTCTGCTTGTGATTTCAGTGCTTCCTTGTCTTTCTTTTCTTTCTTCAAGTCATTTTCTAAGGTCGAGTTTTTAGATTGAAGTTCTTTAATTTGATGTTTCAATTCGGATACTGCTTTATTATGGGCCTCATTAGAATCATTTTGAGCAGATTCTCCAGAACTTTTCTCAGATAGTAATGTTCTAGCTGTCGAAGTAGCTGATTGTGCTTGTCGCATAAGAGCTTCATTTTGCGCGATTAGCGTAGCTTGTGTAGAAATTAATATAACAAGTCTACGAATCACTAAACTCAAGAATAGTGCAAAACCAGAAATAAAAAAGTTACGCTGAGCTCTGAACAATCGCATATTACCTATAAATTACAAATAATTGTTACATATATATGTCATTAATTTCATCAAGTAACGAAAATCTAATTACCTTGTATTTCAGCATCTAAATGAGCATGCTCAGCAGCGTGCTCACCAGTACTAGAATATTTACGCATTTCTCGAATTGCATCTAGTAAAAATAAAAGTAAAATAGCAAGTAAGACCATAAAATACATTGATGCTTGATTCCCTAAACTCTGGAGGAATCTTGATCTGAAGAATTTTTGCCATCTTGTAGGTGAAACAACAGGTATTACTAATAAAAGTACTACAAATATTTCTGCATAGAGGAAAGATGCAATTAACGTCCACTGCAAACTCATCTTAATATTTTATTTTTTAACTATTGTGGATATATCTGTAACAAATAATAGATTATAATTCATATATAAAATACTTTTGTAGAATTATTAATTATTTTTAGAAAAAATATTCGTTATATTTAAAGTTTAGTAATTACTACATGCAGCTAACATCTGACAGCTAAATCCAAAAAATTATTTATGCGTATTTTATAAAAAAATCTCGCGATCGAAAATTTTATCTATCATCTAACCACGAATATCTCAAATAACCTGCTAGTTCTCAACACTGATTTTCTCTGCTTAATTTAATAATTGAAAAAGAAAAAACCTTACCGAGTTACCGGCCACAATACCCAGATTGAACTGATCTTCGGATCCCAATGATGTACAGGTAGCAAATGAGTTCAAAGTACGAGAGAGCTGGAAATATTATAAATAAACCACACTGACTGACGTCACTGCAAGATTTTTCGTGAAATTTATTCTTCAGTACACTACATTGCCTGTGATTGGTTTATTCGCACGACATCTCTAAAGGAGGAACTTCTAAATGAGCAATACAAAAGTCAAGGTATGATCAACGACAGGTTGCTCTGATAACTACGTAGAGCGATCCTGACTTCCTGACTATGCTGATATTTATGAAAAAGGCGGGACTTTGTTCATGAGTTTCGCATAACGTAAGGTTAGGTGATTTGCATCTTTTTGTTTGTGACGTCAACATGGTATTATTATGTTTTATTTTGGCTAAACAGGTGGTTTATCCAGTAACCTTACCAATCGCATTATATTTTTATTTAACTCTTATAAATTTATTGTTTTACTTTTAATACGAAAATCTAATGAAAATATACGAGACGATGGAATGAAAAATTCGATGATTGGAAATTAAGATGAACAGAATTCTCCAAAATGATAAGAAATTTTTTCGTGTGTTTATATATTAAACAATTATTTATCACGACTGAGTCGTTTTATTGAATATACAGATAAGTTATGTGCTTAGACTTGTTTGACTAGATGTGATGATGATAAATATGATGACAAGTACAAAGAATAAAAAAATTTTAAACAGCACCCCATACTAGGGTTTCGCTTATTATATAAGCATTTGAAAACCGAACGAATGTTGCGTGATAATTTTTCCTTCTTTTATATAGTAGGAATATACGTCGAAGATGCGATGCTGCTCCGTAGTAGTGAATCTGTCGCTTGTTGACAACTCAAATTTTTGCGCGACGAACGTTTATTGCGGGGATGTAAGTTCAATGGCGGTAAATTTGGATGCTCGATACGCGTCGGTGAGCTGACTCGGGGTCGTAAAGTTCCTCTCTGTATTGTGAGTATTCCTGCAAATTAAATGAAATGGCAATTGTAACTGATAGTTATTGCAACGTCTAGAATAAAGAAAAATTAATTTAAACTAAATAGAAAAGAAAGTATCACACAGTTTACACATAAAAATGAATCAAATACAAAATGTTTGATTTTTTTTTTATTACTATTTTGCAAATGATTCACCTTCGTTCGGTTCCAGCGGATCGTGAGATTCGTAGTAGCCCGTTTTAATCGACAAGGGCTCCTCGTAATCGACGAAAGCCGTGTTATCGAACGACTTGTCGTCTCTCGGACGTGTGTCAACTGGCGTGACGACTGGCGGATCCGCGTAAGTCTATCAAACAAATGAGAGCAAAGCATCTAATAAACTTCGAAAATTCAAATCAAAAACAAGATTTTGACGAAAATGAAAGTTTGTTAAATTGCCTTGAGTTTTACATGTTCAGTTGGTGTTGCTGCGCACGGTCTTTTATTGCTATGATGGTACTGTCCATTCGAGGTTGATCTTCCTATCGTTTCGTACGTGTGATCTTCAAGATGATGCCTCGTTGTACCGCCCGGCGTCAAAGTGGCCCACATTACTCGGCTGTCTTGTAGAGCGTCGTTTGTGCACGGATAAAGTACCGATTCATTTTGAATTCTCGCGTTCTTAGTTTGGACGTTTGACGAATTACTTGGCATCGATATAACACCACTTTTTCCTGTTCTATTACTGGAATCAAATGAAATTATCAAGTTCTGATAAAATGGCTATTTTAAAATGTTTTACTTACAATTTACATTTCAAAAGCAAAGTTGCCAATATGACACCAATCAAAATCACACCTACGCAAGACGATATCAGTACTAATAACCACGTGTCATCAAATACTGTTCCTGAAATAAGAGCAACTTGTTAAGTTTCGTTATAATGTTATCAAAATATCGAGAAAAAAAAAGAGTTGAACCTTGTTGCGGCATTTCGATAAATTGAACACCCTCGGACCGTCGATCGCAGTAGTGTTTGCACGGACTATCATTATTATGTATCGGAAACGGCAGTATTTCGGCTCTTGGATAAAAATCCGAACCATGCTCTAGAAAGGCAGGTAACGGGGGTGGTGGTATATGTTGTATGTCAGGCGGTGGTCCGATTGTGCAGGAAGCGCAACTCGAGTTGCTCATAATTGCTGATAAATCGATCTCCCGCATCTAAACATTTTAGGAATTTATTATTTCAATTATTCTTTTTTATTTTTAATATAATCATTATTAACTTATGTGACTTTTGATATCATTTTCTGGCTTTTAAAAAAATTCTTTTTAACTTATTGTCACACCTGTCACATTATTCTAATGGATCATTTACACAGGTTCAATTTACGAATTATTTTTAAACATTTTCTGTGGTTTTCAATGACAAATATTGTTTTTTTCGTTCAACGAGATGAAAAATAATTCTCAGTGTGTCACTCGAATATTTTTCTATATCATGAAGTGTTTTTCAATTGATAAAAGATAATATCTTAATTTGAATACTCTAAAATAAATCTATGATTTTAATAATTGATATGAAAAAAAAAAACATGAAAGAAAGTGCACTTGTTACCATAGAGCGACTCTCCTGCGTGTCCGTAGCATTATAGTTGATATCGTCGACTGGGTCGAGGAAAGAAAGGCGCACGCGTCATTCTATTGAACGGGGCGAGAGAATTTCGCAAGTGGTGTGCCGTACGTATGGACGATTATGACTTTCCTCCCCATCCGCTTCAGCAACCCTCCTTCTCTCCCTTTTCTCTCTCATTCGTCCTTATGTACCCCAATTTTGATTATTATGATTGTCATGACAAATAGAACTAACTGATATAGCAATTGTTAACTCGTACACTACAAATAACACTTAAAAGGTTTAAACAAAATTATCATTCAAAAATTGCTGAAATTCTCTCATTTTTATCATTATTATTATTATAAGTTTTTTAATTTTTTTCATCAATTTAATTCTTTATACATATAATTATTTAAACCCCCGGAGATGTAATCATTTGCTCTTATTAATCTCATTTAACATGATACGATTGGTTAGAATTAAGAAAAGATTAAATATGGCGACCGCCACGATTCAACATGGTATTGTTGTTGTGTAGTTGTGATGTTTTGATCGATCACGATTTGTTTATTTTCTTGGGAATTGTGTCTTTGTTAAAACCTGATTGGAACTTAAACAATATTGTTAAATGGACAAGATAAAAAAATGGGTATGAATCAAATCGATGCATTTTGACATCGATTTAAAGTTGAAAACTGGTTATAAAACATATGTCAATTCATAAAAATGGAAATTAATCCATTGAGTATTATTCTTGTAAAGAGTGACAGTAAAGGAGATAGGATGTTATTTCGTTATCCTCACGTAACAAATTACATACGGTATGCTAACCAATGTACGAAACGAAAAAATCCGTATTCTTTAATATGCACAGAAGATTTATTACAGGTTAGAATAAATAATTTACATGTAAACAATTATTTACATTATTTGATTAATATTTTTTGTTTTCAGTCAATGCCTTGTCCCATTTCAAATATAAACAATGGAAATCTTACAGGATTAACAGATGAAGTATTATCTACCCTTTTTGCTGTGAAACCTGAATTGTGCGATCAAAAGTTTGAACTCAAAGTTAACGATGTTCGTTTTGTGGGACACCCAACTTTAACTTCTTCCAAAGGCAAAAAAGAAGTCAATTCTTCAATGCTTTTCAACATTGTTTTTGCGTTACCGGCACAAGCAAGTTATTCAATTGTAAAATGTTACTATGATCTGAGCAAAAGGTACATTTTATTATTTTCAAATACTCAATTTACTTTATCTGATATCTAAATTCAACCAACCAACCATATTTCATATGTTAATCATTATTTAGATTGGGATTAGCATTGAGACATGAAGAAAGGAGATGTGGATTCTTATCTGAAGAAATAAAAATTATGGTATCGACGCATGATGAAATTGCTGCTAGGTATATTAATTTGAAGAATTATTTAATATGTAAAATAACATCAGAAATCAATTTTTAGATTTGAAGGAGAGAACGATTCTGAAGAATCTCCGTATGAACTTATTTTGCAGAAGAGTTCCCTGGCTCGAGATTTGAAATCAGTTTTTGATAGTTTATGCAATACAGGAATAATCCATATAATGATCAATAATTGGATACAGGTTCGATTTTGTCTCCCTCAGAAAGTACATCAATCGCATAAAAAAGAATCTATTATTAATCCTGACATAATAGACAGGTGACTAAACAGTTATATTTGGCTATAAATTATCTTATGAATAATAACATCATTCGTTTACAGATGTCTAAATAGTATAAGGCCATATCATGGTTTACTTTTACTTATCGAACCACTTGATTTGTTAGATTCGTTACCTATAGATGCTTCACCGGCGTTACGGCGGTTAATAGAGATGTATAATCCTCTGAATAGTTTACAAACCCTAGCTGCGGATACAGATCTGACACCTTCGCATGTGTTTCAATTGGCGGGTCATCTTGTTTATTGGGCCAAAGCTACAATTATCTACCCATTATGTGAAAATAATGTTTATGTTGTCTCCCCAGATGCAGTTTTAAGTCCTAATCTATTAGAATCATTTAGTGAACAATTTCCTGGAAATTGTCTTTTACAAGTATGATTAATAATTTTATAATATACAAGTTAGTAAATTGCATTAATGATATTTTTTGTTTGTAAGGTGATCAGTGATTTCTCGCTTCCAACATCGATAAGTCAAAAATTGAATCCTCTAAGTCAACCTGAACAACAAACACAGTTAGTGCAAATTATAATTTGGCTTCTAAAAAACCATTTACTTCTGCAATTACATACTTATGTACAATATATGCCAACAGAGCACGGCCGATTATCTCTGGTAAAAATATACTATTTAAACTATTGTTTATATGAAAAATACAAAAATGTAAAATACAAATTATTTTTACAAATTATTTAGGAATCAAAAGATCCAAATCCAATTAATTCACAAGTATCAACTGATGTCGATAATACGTGGTCTTTAAGTGACACACCTAAAAGTACTCCAACAGACACAAAAGAGGATATGTCTTTATCAATTCACAAAGAAGACGGCCTATACGATTATCAGTCACAAAGTTATCCAGCTGATGATATTATTTTATTTGATAGACTATGTCGTTTGGGTTATTTTAATGGTGGTTATCACCTTGAAGAAATTATGTATAGAGAAAATATACGACGTTCTCAATTGCTTCAAATTTTAGATAAATTTAGAGATATATTAATAACACGTCAATGTGAGGATCCAGCTATTGCTCTATTTTATACTCAGCATAACTGTTGATGCATTTTTTATTTTGTACATTCACCTTTTATTATAATATTAATTTAAGTAATTACTTACATTTGAACTTACATTTAGTGCTGTAATACTTACTGAAGAAATAAAAATGTTATCAGAACTTAACGAAGTACCTTATTCATAACTATTGGAACAGTCATATTTTTTCTCTCTGGCCATTTTGTATTTTCTTCAACTTCTTTAAAGCGCATTTAGCAGCCGTACATTTGGCAATTCTGTAGTTTCTTCCAATTCCTTTGAAAGAACCTTGTCCAAATACGTCTACCGTTACTCTAACTCTACGTCCATCTGCTAATTTTTCTGGTTTACCGAACTTAGCTGTTTCAGGTTCAAGTTCAAGAAGTTCGCGAATAGGAGACTTAGGAACATTTGTGCTAAATTGCTCTATAAAAAGATGAAAAAAGTTATAAAAGAATAATTTATATACAATCTTGAATTTACCAATTTCTGATTTCATAATGTTGTAATAGACACTCCAAACGGCATCCAAAGACATTCCACTGTCTAAGTAAATGGCACCAGCTAGCGATTCAAAAACATCTCCTAGTGATTTCGGTACTTCAACATCTTCAGCTTCTTCACATTCGTCTTCCTCCATGAAATAGTACTGTAAAAAAATAATATAATGTGTATCCAATGTTTATACTATCGAATTTAAATTTAAATTTAAATTTACTTCTTCACTAATGGAATGTCCGTTTTCTTCTTGAATCCTCACAAAACGATTAATCACAACACTTAAGCCGGGCGAAAGATGACGAAAATACTTATGAAAACCACATCTCACAGCTAGAGAAGCGAATATTGTATTATTGACCAAAGCTGATCGCAAATCTGTTAAAGCACCCGGAGAATGTTGACGAGCATCTTCATATAAATGTCTTGTTATTAAATAATCTGAAAATAACTTTGCTTAATATATACCTGTGATAATAATATTAGTTTCATTTGTTAATAACTTCCATTTACCTAAAACTGCATCACCAAGAAATTCTAATCGTTGGTAACAGTCTGTTAGACGATTCGGTTGATATGAGGCATGAGTAAATGCCTGTAAAAGGTAACTTATATCACGAAATTTATATCCAATACTCTTCTCAAGTTCTTCGTAACCATCAAGCATAAAAGCTAATTCTGCTTCCGGATCCGGAACGTGTCTAAGTAACGGGTTTTGCGGTTCTCTTAACTTTCCGTACCTAATCTGATAAAATATGAATTATAATTTTCTGATTTATAGATTTTTTTTTTTTTTAATAAAACTTACTTGCGTCCAAGTAATTTCACCACGGTCATTTACACTTCTGATGTAAGGTGTACTTCCAGGAACTTTTTCTGTAGGTTCCAACTCTTGAACCACACAAATTTCTTCAGTAGGAAGAACGTGTATTCCAAGCCAAGCCATGAAGAGTAAAGCACCCCGTGGACCACAAGCAATTAAATAAGCACCAATCAAAGCTTCTACGCAATCGGCAATACTTTTATCTGGTATACTATGTTGGGTAATTAAATTGTATGGAATGAAACATCGAAAGTTATCATAAGCTGTTACTAAATTATTTTCATTTCGATCTAATTCGTTTTTCATAATTTCTAATTTTTGTTCAGTTTCTCGTACTACTTGTGTAATTTCAGATGGATTCATTGCTTGGAGCGCTGGTATGTCAGCTTGATTCCAAAGAGTAGATGGAACTCCCGATTCAATTAAAGCTTGTTCGAGTTCTTTTGGTACGTAATAACACGGTGGAAGCCAATTATCGTGCGGCTCGAACTTTGTAGCTATCATACTTTCTCCAAGCATCTTTTGTCTTCCTAGACGATAAAGATTAAGATTGCTTACCTAGAACATTCGTTAAATGTAGTGACTATTTGAGTTTAATATAATTAAATATACAATAAAAAATTTTACTTGTTTTGATCTTAAGTGGCTCAATTTTCCTTCGTGAATGTTATCGTATGTACAGTAAAGATATGTAGTTATAGCATATTTTAAGAAAGAATCACCGATGGTTTCTAATCGTTCTAAATTTATTCCATCATTGGCGTTAGACATTGTTAAAGCTTGGAGGATTAAACTAGGACTTGGTCCTGGATGACCTTTCAACTCTGGTTGGTAATCAAAACTAAAAAGGCCGTCATCTTTAACTAGATACTCTTTTCCTGCATCTTTTCGTATACAATTAAGGTTTTTTTCTTTTAAAATAACTTCATTTGTAAATCGATTTGCAATATTATTTATGTAATCGCTATATTCATAATTCGTGTTTTTTAATTCTATTTGATTTACTACTGAATCTCTTCTTTTAATTTCCACATCATTGTCGTGAGAAATAAAATTACCACCTTGATACAGTTCTTGTTCTTTTAGCTTAGCAAAATCATAATGCATTTCAGCATGTTTTTTAATCAGCACCGCGTCCATTGTTGCATCAATGGGCCAGTATTCATCTGAACTTTTCTCCATATCTAACAAATGTAAAATCTTTTTATTAATTTCTTGTTTAGAAATTTCTTTATCATTTTCTACTGCTACAGCAACATCACCCATATAGGAAATTTTCAAGCCATGACTATCGTCTTCACTTTCAGAATCAGAAGATTCAGCAAATTCACTATAAGTTTCATCCGAATCACAATTTTCAAAATCGGATTCACAGGCTGGAGACCCATAACGAATGTTCCAATTTATATCATCTTGCAATACTGTTAAATTACATGGGAATTTCATGTTAGAATCTAAATTTACCGAACTAGCCATTTCGTTAGACCAAGTTCCAATTTCTAGTTCATTTTCAGAATTAGAAATATTTTGTAAATCATCTGCCTCTTTTTCTAATTCATTATTTATTATAGCCTTCTCATCATTTTTCAGTTCTTCTGCTAATTCATCTGATATTATGAAAGAGTTATTTTTACAAACCAATTTAAATTCTTCTAAGTTTTTATTAATATTGAGTAAATCTTTTTCAAATTCATTTGGCTCCAATATATTATCATGAGTAGTTTTAACTATCTTATTTTGTGCATCATCTCTTAGATCATTTGTAACATTATTTCCACTATTTTCTTGTTTAATTTGTTGTTTAGATTTTTCGGATTCCTTGGATTTCTTTAAAACGTCAGCTAAACTCCATCCAAAGTCTAAAGGCGGCCATTTAAAATCTATTATCAAAAATTTATTTTATTGAGCAGTTAAATAAGATTAATTAATAATAATTTCATAATAAAAATTAGGATTCATACCAGAATCAAGATTTTCTTGACCCAAATTAATCATTTTAGCTACTTGACAACGTATTTGATTTGCTAGTAGTAATGCATTTATCCTATACAAAATACATGGTAAACAAACTGCTTGTCTCCAAAGAGATGCTGGAAAAGGATGGATTGCACATAACTCTGCTACAAGAATTTGTTTCTGTTCTAAATTTTCTCGTTTTGCTCGTTTAGTTTCTTCACTGCTCGTAGGTAAAGCGACGCCTTTCCTATTTACGTACCTATTAAAATGAAAATAATTTAGCTACAAATCGCGATTCGAGTACTGTACCAAATACCTGGGAGTTAAGAAATTTAATCTTGCAGAAGTATGATCCACGTCTAATAAAGGTTGATCTAAATTTTGAATCTGGATATTATATTTCTTCAAATAATATTCTTCAAATGTATTATAATCATCACCCGGAAAAGATGATTTTGGGTTCAAATTGTAACAAATTTCAGCTACATAAAAATACTGAAGCGCGAAAAAGTTATGTTAATTAATGTTGTTTGATCAAATTTGCAACAGAGATAATACCTGTGGTTGATCCTGACTCCTATACCAGGGCATTATAACTGCATCATTATACTTTGACGCATCAAATTTGAAATTTTTTCTATCTTCTTCAGGAATTTCTTTTGGTGTTGAACCTCTATTTTCAAATATACATTCCAAAAATTTCCAATCAACAGTAACATCCGATTCACCATCAACTAAGACTGCACTCATCATAGAATTATTACTATATCTAGTATGAAAAAAGTTAAATTATCAAAAGCTTACCAATTTTTACAGGAACTATAATATAAGAATTTTCTGAAGCGTTGGGATCGAATAACATCAAATATTTCTGTAATCTTAATACATTTGTAAACGTATAATTCAAAAATGTAGCAACTCGTTCTATTTGCATTTCATTTAAAATTACTGTCTGTTTACTCAGTTTTAATTTTACATGAACTTCACCCGAGCGAGTGTATATAGGAAATGGGCAAAGCTGTAAATAATTAATATTATAATTATAATCTTAGTATTTCACAATTAATAATTTCAAATTATGTAACATACTTCAGGAATCTTTTTCAATGTCAAGATACCAAAGCCAATCGCAGATTCTTCAGGTGGATAAATTCGCCGTCCTCTAGTATTTTGTTCTTCTGGCAATGGACAACTTAAAACCATATTAATATGGTATAAGTAAGCAGGAACCCCAACAATTGGTCTACAATCAGTCAATGCTTCGGCTGTCTGGGAATTACAATTAGCAATCCTTCGATTTTGTGTTTATGATTGCAAAAACATTAGAAATTGAACATCAAAATAAAAAATTCAAATAATGTCTTTCTTCATATGCGATATGAATTTACCTTTTTATAATAATATTGTCTGCGTTTTGTTGTACCTGGTCGAGCTTCGGAAAAGTCCATTAAGTTTTCATCGGGTAATGCTGGTACTTCAGCATCTTCAGGCCTCGCCTTAAAGTTTTCTTTTCCAATTGGTAAAAGATTGTTGTCTAATTCATTTTCTTTATGTAACTCGATACATAATTGTAAAGCAGCTAAACGTCTTGCCATTGCTCTATTTGGCATGGGATAAGACTGGAAAAACAACAATGTAAATTTTTTTAGAATATTACTATAACAACGATTGTAATTTTATTTCACTTCAATTTTTACTCACTGGCACTACATACTTCATTGGTGAATTTATCGGTAATCGCAACGAACAAACATACATTTTTGATTCATGCATAATTGTATTTTCAATCCACCATTCTGGAGTTAGTCTTGTGAAAGTATCACTTGGTAATTTAGCACAGTATCTAAAATATAAAATACAATATAGAATGTATATTTAAAATGTTTTCATTCAACTCACCTATTCACTAATGAAATAGCGGAATTAAAAGTAACTTTCGGAGAAGTATCGGTATCCCGAGGTTTATAATACGGAATCACATTTGAATAAGCATCGGCAACGAGTTCCTCTTCGTCAGTTGGCTCGTTATTTGAGCATTTTAATAACAATACCTAAAAATACACTTTATATGAATTATTTCATATAAAACAAATTTAAGCTGAATTCACCTTCTCTATGTACAAAAATTGAGCTAATTGCCATACACATTGCTTTGACGTATCTTTAGGCACTAGTAGAACGTGCAAAGCATCTACAGCTCTTGCTCTGCTTTTGCATTGAATATAAGATTGAAAGTTATTTGGAAAATCATATCGCATCACAAAATTACATTTAGGTATATCTATGCCTGTTTGAAATAATACAATAAAATCAATAAAAATTCTCCGTATAACAATATAAATTTGTTCGATTTTAATTTTAAAATGCTATGACTACAAGTAGTATACTAAATGTCACCTTCTTCTAAAATTGAAGTTGCAATAAGTAAATTACATTCATGTATTCTAAAACGTTTTAAAACTTCTTCTTGCTTTTTATTCTTTTCGTTATCTTTCACGTTACTGCCTTCATCTACAGTCTTTTCAGTTGTATATAGAGGAGATAAAAATTGCAAGTCTTCATCCAAATTACTTACTTCCTGTAAAACATAAATTGAAAGTATATTTTAAATAATCGTGATACATTCAAAAACTGAAGACAAATACATACATTCAGTAATTGAAATAATATTTTTGCGGTAAATCCCTTATCTACAAAAATAATACCACACAATAAGTCTGGGTCAGTTATAGTACGCTGATATCGCTGTGGCTTTTGTTTTCTTTCTTCATTGAATTTAGTATCAGAGCCAAATCTCTTAGATTTAGAATTATTTGTATTTCTAGGTGAATTAAATTTACTTCTTAATTTGCTTTTAGCATTATCTACAAAAAGTTGAAATTCTTAGGCAATATAAAAATATATCTTCATACAAAAAATACAAAAAAATTCAAATTATATTATTACCACTAGCAGTTGGATTGTCACATGTACTATTATTATTATCTCCTTTCTTTTGCAAATTATCTTTCTTATTATAATAAGGGGTGAATGTTTTGAGAACCTGTAATATCCTATGAACTTTGGGAGTAGAAAATCTGTGCAATTTATCTATTTCAGATAAATTTTGAAATGCATGATCGCAAATAGCTCTAAAAATTAATTTATATTAACTGGATTCATTAATATTTTATAAATATAAATCAATATTTTTATTGGGAAAAAATGACTCACCTAATTTTTATAAAAACAGAAGTAACTAAATTGAATAAAAGATAATGTCTTTCATATGGGGTTTTAATTTTAAGTTTTTCTGTTAAAAGTAATAGGGCTAAAGCTGCACGATCTGTGCACCAAGGACCCAAAGTTTCTAATATATCAAGAATATCAAACATCATTTCACATGGTTTTGCAGTAGGATCAGGTATTTTTTGAATATCTTCAAAAAATTCTTCATTATATATTTCAGTTGGATCATACCTATGATCTTTTAAAAATTCTACTGCATGTAAAATACAATTTTTCAAATTATTGTATAAATCATTTTTTGCATCTGTGCTATATTCAATAATATATTCTTTTGGTTTTGGACTATAACTATAGAAAAAACAACATTATTATTTCATAATAAAGTTCAAATACTAAAATAGTAATATATTACCGAAGGATAGATATAATATCACTGGTTGTTTCAACACTGCAATGAAATGTAGATTCTACTTTTTCTATTTCAGATCCTAGTCGTCCAGGTTCTTGTGTTAAATTGAAAAGTGGTGCAGCTATACCAACTATTCTGTAGCCATTATTATATAATAAAAATTCTTTCAAGATAACATTGGTATCAAATTCTAATGATAATTTGTGACATTCATCTACAATGACTAAATTTATTTGATTTGGTGAAATTAATTTTTTATCTATCAATTCAGTACATAGTTTGGCTGTTGTGATTAAGACCTTGAAAAATAAAAAATATAAGTAACAAAGTAATACAATAATAAAATATACATTCACTTAAAAACATATCTCACATAGGCATTGATGAGTTTTTCCAGAAAATTGTCACATGCGTTATTTTTGTATACAACTACTTTCAAATCTGTTAATTGTTCTATATATAAAGCTTTTGCTTCACATTTTTCAAGATCGCTTAATATATATATAGCTTTCTTTCCATTTTTATTTTTCGATCTGAAACATCATTTTATTAATTATTGCTCATCCTAATTCTGTTGCAGCTACATGTAAATTTTTACCTTCTATTATTTGTAGAAAACTCCTGTAGTAATTTAATAACAATGAATGTTTGTTCAAAACTTTTTCCCAAACATACAATAGTATTTTTTTCTTTTGCAACATAAAATAATTCTACCTGGAAATTTTATTTAAGATGAAAATAAAACATTTTGTTTTTGAACAGAAAAGAATATAGAAGAAACGTACTTGATACTCTCTTGGAGTAAAAGATTTTGTATTAACTTGATCATTATATATAAATGCCATGGAAACAGAGAAATTTGTCGGTTATTACGTGTTTAATTCTCATTTATAACAAATGAAACATGAATTTATAATATTTTCGATTAAAATTTATCTAATTAATTATTATTTTGATGTTTTTAAAATTCAAATTGAGGTTAGGTACAGAACAACAGAAACATCAGCTGAATTACTTTCTGTCAGAAAAGTTTGGTCTCCAATCTCCAGACTCTGAAGTCTGAGATCTGAACCTGAATCTTCTGATAAACAAATCACAGTGAAAATATTCGTGGCTTCTCTGATTGGAAAATAACATTCATATGAATTGGACAATTACTAATTTCATTGGTTTGATACTTCCATGAAGGTTTCATTCACTGACTCTCTAAAATTTTTCAGTACTGCATTCAGCGCTCCAGTAGGCAGTAGCCTCAGAGTTGTACCAGAGATACGGTTCCACCGGTTCGTCCGGTTCCACTACGTCTGTCAAGCCAATGATCCCCTATCACGTTGTGTTGTTTACATTTTGAAATTGGGGTTTTTGTTGATGTTTATTCATTTAAATAAAAATGAAGACATACGAAGGCTGTAATTATTTTAGGTATCGTCTTTTACTATCTACGCTATCAGGAAAACCTGTACGCATTGTAAATATAAGAGCTTCAGATGACGATCCTGGATTGAGAGGTTAGAATTAAAGACACACGTGAGTAATAATTTCTTATAAATTAAAAAATTTTAATTTTTTATTTAAATTATAGAATATGAAATTAGTTTCGTACGTTTATTGGATAAAATCACTAATGGTACACGTGTCGAACTAAATGAAACAGGAACAAGTTTATATTACAATCCTGGATTATTAAATGGTGGCAATTTAGAACATGAATGTAGTTTACAAAGAGGCATTGGTTATTATTTGGAAGGAGTTATGATCTTGGCACCATTTTGTAAACAAGCTATTGATATAAAACTCAGAGGGATAACTAATAATACTTTAGGTATGTATATTATTAATATTAAATAAATACTATTTATTTATTTTTAATACATAAAATTTCAGACCCATCAGTTGATAGAATCAATACAGCAGCAGTACCGTTATTAAAAAAATTTCTTTCCGGAGATAATGAGGTTCATTTTAAAATTTTGAAAAGAGGAGCTGCTCCATTAGGTGGAGGAGAAATACATTTTAAATGTCCTATTAGTCGTTCAACAAAAACAATACAAGTACTACTTTAATTATGTTCATATTGTCTTTTTTTTATGTAAAATGTGTTGTTACTTACTAATATCTTATTTTTTAATAGTGGCAAGATAGTGGAATGGTAAAGAGAGTTAGGGGTATGTCTTGTGCCATACGTGTGTCTCCTGTAATAGCCAACCGTTTAGTGGAATCTGCAAAAGGAGTTTTACTGAATTTCTTACCAGATGTTTATATTCAAACAGATCATTGTAGAGGTGCAGCAAGTGGAAAATCTCCTGGTAAAATATTAAATGATGAATCAAATTATCATAATTTTATAATAAATCTATTTTTAGGTTTTGGTATAAGTTTAACAGCAGAAACTACTACTGGAGTATTCTTTAATGGAGAATCATTTTCACCATTAATGACAACAGGCTCATTACCATGTGTTCCGGAAGATATTGGTAAAGAAGCTGCTCTGAGATTATTAGATGAAATTTATAGGTAAATGAAATGTTTTTTTTTTCAAACTATTTGGATATATTTTTGGTAATATAAATAATCTTATATCAATAAATGTTTTCCTTTTTTTAGAAATGGTTGTGTGGATTCCGCGTTTCAGTCCATGGCGCTAACGTTTATGGCATTAGGTAAAAAAGATGTTTCAAAAATTACTACTGGTCCCTTAACTCCAAATACGTGAGTAATTTTAAGTTCCACTCATGAAAAATTTTTCACTTATGATTCGAAAAATTTAATATATATCCATAAATTTTATCTTCCGTTAACAGGATACAGTTTTTGCGAGATTTAAGAGACTTCTTTGGCACCGTTTTTAAAATCGACAACGTCAAAGAAGAAGACGAAGTCCAAGAACAAGTGAATTTAACTTGTGTCGGAATTGGTTATACAAACTACAGTCGGCGTACTTTGTAATATTTATTTTATTAAGATAAATTTAGTTCTTTAATTATAACAGAAACAATTTATATTTATAACATATATTATGTTTTTATAAAATAAAGTCCTGTAAATATAAAGGCTTTTCTGGCCAATATTTAAAAACATTAGATTTTATTCTCGACCATTCTTCTTGGTACTGTAATGACGCTTGTTTACAGTGATAGTAATTAATTTTCTTAGGATGTCTCATTTTATTGTCAAACTTTTTATATTTACTAAAAATTGTTAAGAAAGTAGAAAACAGTGAACGCCTAGATATTGATAAATTAGATCCTTTTCGTTTTTTAGTTGCACCTTGTTTCTGCCCATTAACTGCTACTTCTGTATCTCTATTATGCATAGTAAAAAAAGCAAATATGAAATTACTATAATAGAAAAAAAACAACTTTTTCATACTTTTCCGAAATATTCATCCAAATAATACTTGATGGACATGGCTGAGTTCTTTGTAATCCTTTTCGTTGCAAAAAACTAATGTTAGCTTGCATCAATTTTGGACCATGAGTTTCATTAAACCGTCTGTATATACCACGTTCCATAGCTGTTAATGAGAAAGGTGTTTCTCCCGCTATTACTATACAAGAAATTCTTATTGGTGGTATTATCATTGATAGTAAGGATCCTTGCATACCAAGAAAATTCCATCTAGAACATTTGAAGAAAATTATAACTCAAACAAATTTAGATAAATATTAAAATTCAGTGATTACAATTCAATTACTTAGCCAATTTATCTGAACAAGATAAACTTAATGTTGGATCTCCTCGGCCAGGTTTAGTTCGCAGTGGGCCAACAATATGATAATTAGCACCTGGGAGTTTTGGATCTTGTTGCACTTCTGTATTCACACATTTTGCACCTGTTCTATATATATCATCTTTCATTTTATTTACTGAGACAGTTGATCTTTGATTTTTTAAATTCCCTTCAATTGGATCAAATTTTCTCATTTTTGAAGGTGGTGCTGTTTCGGTATGATTATTTTTTGAAAAAATACAACAATCTCCACAAGGCATTTGACTAGAAAAGAACAAAAACGATATTCCATCTTTGATACACAATTTTTCATTAATGTTGATATAAAATATTTCACTTGGAGACCCATTAAGCACTTGGTCGATTTGACTATATAAATATCGTAAAAATGCTCGTCGTGCTAAAATTTCTGCATGAGAATCACTTAATTTATAACCTCTCTCATTAGGTAATAGTGACAATAGTTCTTTTCCTGATAAACATTTTGTTCCAGTAGCCAGGGAAGCTACAGATAATGAATTATTTTCATCTTGTATAACAACTGCAGATAATATAGTCCATTCATTATTGTTTGGTTTCCCTGTTTTCCGAAGACTGTTGTATTTTTCAATGCACAGATTTGCAACTTTATCAGCAATATTATCCATTTTTAATAAGTGTAATATTTAATATTTAATTAGTAGAGAATCAATTCTCAGTTTACATTATTGGGATTCCATGCATATTTGAATTGTGGTAAGTTATTTAAAAGAATCATATCTGATTCAGGAATGATAAAATTCAATTTCATATTATCTTGAATATGTTCTGGTTTGACTGCTTTTGGAATAACACCTAAAATAAATATTAAATTATTATTATTTATCTGAGAAATTTTTTGTAGCTAACATAAGATAGACAAACCAATGCCTTGTTGAAGAGCCCATTTGAGAAGTAAACAAGCAGGGGAAACACCAAGTTTGGATGATATTTTATTAACTGTAGAATCCTTTAGAAGATGAAATGATGAAGTTTGATCACTAGTTCCTAAAGATGAATATGCTTGAATATGTATATTTTTGTTATTACAAAACTTCCTCAATTCTTCTTGTTTAAAATAAGGATGACACTCAACCTGTTATTTCATAAAATTTCATTATTTTATTTTGCAAGTACTAATGTTTATGCAATGATGATTTTCATTAAAATAACTTTTAAAAAATTTACTTGATTTACAGCAGGTGTTACATCAGAACAATCTTCCATCAATTGTTTGATATGTTCGATTGTAAAATTAGATACTCCTATAGATCTTAATATGCCTTGTTCTTGAAATTTTATTAATGTATTCCAAGTTATTGTTCTTAAATGTCTATTTTCATTTGAACTTTCTGGAATACCTGCAGCACCTGGCCAGTGAATTAAATATAAATCAATATAGGTTGTGCCAAGTGACTGTAAAGATTTGATTATTGCATTTTGTATTTGTTCTGGTTTCCCATTATCACTTGGACCTTAAAAAAAATTAAAAATATCATTATCATAATTATTATCATTTTCCAAATTACTGTTTAATAATTAGTAATGTATAATATATTAGAAAAATGACTTACTGAGTTTTGTTGTTATAAAAATATCTTCTCTTTGAAGCTTGTATTTTGGCATTAGTGTTTTTAAAGCCTTACCAATATCTTCTTCGTTCCTATAAACAGCTGCTGTATCTGTTCAAAGAAATTCATAAATATTGTTAAGAAGATTTTATTCTCTCTTAAACGTAATCCATTATTAAACCTACCAATAGATCTAAATCCTGCTTTGAAACTTTCTTCAATTACCTTATATATAATTTCAGTACCACGAATACGAAATGTCCCAACTGAAAATAAACAAATGAGCCAGTTTTTCCATTTATTATTTTAAGATTTTAGTCAGAAAAAATTCAAAATATTATACCTATTTCATATTATAAATTTTTTTACATTATATTAATTAGTAGAAAAGATTTAAAGTTTGTTAAACTTACAGCCCACTAGTGGCATTTCAAATCCATTTGACAGAGAAACATATTGACTCGCTCCATTCATAATTTTTCGATTTATTAATAATTTTTTTCTTTTTAAAACTAAAGAAAAATGATTAATTCAGTAATGGAGGATTTATTATTATATACCGTTTAAGATTATAACAGTAATTCTTCACTCTCACTCGTATAATTATTTTTATTTAGGAATATGCAATAAGATGATGATAACCAAATAAACGTTTTAGGCTGAAATGCTCGTACGTTTGATCGGATGTGAAAAATGTATCGCCGATTACTTTCTAAAACACGGTGAAACATGTCCAGCTGATTAAAACTTGGTGTGATAAAGAGTGGAGAGTGGGAATTTTGGAAGTTTTGAACTTCCGAAATTGAAAGGTGGAAAGCATGCTCGCATGCTTTCTCCAAACAATTCTCGATTTCTCGACAACCCTGTGGCGCTAGCAGCTATCAGCATGGAGCATGGCATGTGGCGGCGTGCGCGTGTTTGAGGTTGAGACGTGTTAGAATATTTTCTATAAGAATAAGTGTTGTTTCATTATTAGTTTATTAAAAATGTCTGTTCCTAACAAAAAAATAATGCAGGATAATAAGAAAAAAAAGAAAACAAAATTAAAAATATTGCAACAGAGAGAAGTTGAAAAAAATAATGGTATAAATATTTTTAGGTTATAAGCAGTATTTAAGAATTCTTATTTCTTTATTTTAAAATATAAAATTTGTTCAATTTCTTTCTTACAGAAAAAGAAACTTTAGCTGATGACTCTAATACTGATGTGCACAAAATAAAGAAACCTGAAAAAGGGGCTAAACGACAAAATACGAATGATGTCCCTATACAAAGTATGTATTTTCAATTTGTAAATTTTTTGAGATAAACTTTTAAATTTTTGGCCTATAATAACAAGTGAAACTTATGGTAAGAAATTTAAACCAAAAACAGTAAGCAGAAGTTAACTTGTGGTAAATACATTTTACAACTGATTTTTTTACATAATGTAGCTGGAATAAGACAATGAGTAGGCCAAACGGTTTATAGTAGATCGTTCTCTTACTTCAATTAATTATATTGTTTCTTGTATTTTTCTTTTAAAGAGAAAAAAAGGAAAACAAGTAAGGTTGATGATGAATCACAAAATGTAAATAATTCTCTTGAAGATAATTCACAAATAGAAGAAAGTAATGAAGAAAAAGAAACCCAGCTTACAAATGAATTAAAGACGTCTGAACTTAAAGAAACAGAATCAGATGATAATAATCAAAATCGTAAGTTTATTTCGAATTATCTTGTGAGAGATTTTGTAAAATATTTATCAATTACTCATTTTTCATTTTACTCAGTTCCTGGATCTTCACTTGGATTGGAAGTTTTCGTCGATACTAGTTTTTCTTCATTAGAAAATAAAGTATGTGAAAATACATTAAAAGCAATAAAAGATATGGGTTTTGAAAAAATGACCGAAATTCAAGCTCGGGCTATCCCTCCACTGTTAGAGGGTAGGGATTTAGTTGGTGCAGCTAGAACTGGATCTGGAAAAACTTTGGCCTTTTTAATTCCAGCTGTAGAACTTATTTACAAATCAAAATTCATGCCTCGTAATGGTGAGTTGTTAAAATATTGATGTCCTGTATCTAATAATCAATAAGTTTAATTTTTTCAGGTACTGGTTGTATTATCATTTCTCCAACTAGAGAATTATCGATGCAGACTTTTGGTGTTTTAACTGAATTAATGAAATATCATTATCACACTTATGGATTGTTAATGGGAGGAGCTAACAGACAAACAGAAAGAGAAAAGCTCTCCAAAGGAATTAATATTATAGTTGCAACTCCAGGTCGTTTACTTGATCATTTACAAAACACTCCTGATTTTCTGTACAAGAATTTACAATGTCTTATCATTGATGAAGCTGATCGTATACTTGACATTGGCTTTGAAGAAGATTTGAAACAAATTATTAATATATTACCAAGTGAGCTAATTTTATTAAATATTACACTATATATTTAATTGAGAATGTTTATTTTTAAAATAATTTTAATTTAAATTTATAGAAAAAAGACAAACAATGTTATTCAGTGCAACACAAACAAGGAAAACAGAAATGTTGACTGCCTTAGCATTAAAAAAAGAACCAGCTTATGTAGGGGTTGATGACCATAAAGACAAAGCTACTGTAGAAGGTTTAGAACAGGGCTATGTTGTGTGTCCAACCGATAAACGTTTTCTCCTGTTATTCTCATTCTTAAAAAAAAATAAAAAGAAAAAAATTATGGTCTTCTTCAGTTCATGTATGTCTGTCAAATATCATCAAGAAATTTTAACGTTTATAGACTTAAAAGTAATGAGTATACACGTAAGTATTTGAGGGTATATTTGTTACATCAATATAAAAGTATTATTTATTTATATTTAACATCAAATTCTATTTTTATCCAGGGTAAACAAAAGCAAACTAAGCGTACAGAAACGTTTTTTGAATTTAGTAATGCAACAGAAGGTATTTTACTATGTACTGACGTAGCAGCAAGAGGTCTTGATATACCAGATGTTGATTGGATTATTCAGTATGATCCACCTGATGATCCTAAGGTAAATAATATACAGTTTTTTAATTTAATTTTTATTTTAAATTCAAATGAATAATATTATTGTTTATTCGTTTATAGGAATATATTCACAGAGTCGGTAGGACAGCACGTGGAGAAGGTAGCAAAGGCCACGCTTTATTAATATTACAGGAGGATGAGCTTGGTTTTCTTCGTTATTTAAAACAAGCTAAAGTACCGGTAGAAGCGTTTGAGTTTGCGTGGAATAAAATTTCTGACATTCAATTACAGGTAAATATGTCAAAGATATAAGTTATTAAAACACAAATCATAAAAAACTAGGGCGTGCCAGTTCGACCAATTATGATCGTATCTTTTTCTTTTTGTTAGAATTCACACATTACTAAGAAGTTATTCAATTTTTAAATGTAATATTTCAGATACATTTTAAACGTTATATGACCCAATCCATATTTCTGAAAAGTTTATTTTAATATTTTTTGTTGATTACACGAATGAACTACCACTACCGTAATGCTCCTTTAAAACATATCAATTGAAAAATGGCTAATTGCAGAAATTATCTGAGTATATTACATACTATTGGTATTTTAAAAATGAACTTGAAAACGAGATATGATTTTACATATCGCATATCGGACAAAATCGAGAGTGGAACATCTAAAACGCGAATAGATTTCTCTGAGAACATCCTAGATTCCTAACACCCACGTTATATCTGATTTGAAATCTTGGCACTATGCACTGTGAGCTGTTAATCGTGTTTCTTTACGAGTCATATGTTTGTAACGAGCAAGCGAATATTCGTCATCTGCTTGACTTGATATATTTTCAGAATACCCCAAATGCTAATTTGCTAGCTTTCAAATATTTTTTTTCATTCGAAATAATTATTTATTTTAATTATGTTTGTGTATTAAAATAGAAAGTAAATGTTAAAACGCCGATGAGATGTACTCATTGACAGTTACGAAACTGCAAATCGGAGCGAGACGAATACTTTATCGATCGATCAAGGACGAGAACATCATTGCTCTAAGTAATCGTGGTTCAAGCTTCGTTGAGCATTAAAGTCAATCATCACTAGCTTGAAATTTCATTGTTTTTATCTTTGAAATCTGCACCTACGACATACAAAGAAAATTCGGAGTTTTTGAGCAATATACGATTTTAATATTTTGATATCATTATTCAGAATCAGTACTTGACATTAGAACCAACAAATTTGTGTTATAACTGTTTAGTTAACACGCTCGTAAATAAGAGCTATATATTTAAATTGTTTTAAAAGAACCAAGAATGTGAAATGAATTCGATAACGATGCAGTGAACTCAAATTATCTTGCTAAATGCACGTCGGTCTCCAACTTTCTAGTACCAAGTGGATTGCAAATATAATAAACATCTGCCTGTTTCAGCTTGAGAAGGTGATCAACACGAATTATTTTCTGAAGACAGCGGCTAAGGAAGCATTCAAGTCTTACGTCAGAGCGTACGAATCTCATCATTTGAAGCAGATTTTTGATGTTGGCAAATTGGATCTCGCCAAAGTGGCTAAATCGTTCGGACTTTCTGTACCCCCGGCTGTTGATCTTAGTAAGTTTAAAAATAAGAATATACTAAATCAATACAGATTTTTATAAAAATTATTATTATTATTTTATTAAATTATTAGTTATGTATTTTTTCGCATTTCTTTGTCGCTAAAATTGAAAAATTTGTCTATTTTCAGAAGTGGGATATGATAAGAGTGCAAGACCACGAAAGAGGCTTGGTGGAGGAGGCTATGGATACTTCAACAGTATGAATAACCCAAGTGGTGGGAAACAAGTTAATCGTGCGAAAACCTTCCGTCAAGTTAACAAACGCAAAAATGATAACCGACAATTTGTTAGATAAGTTTTTTTGCTAAAATTGTGTATAAAATCGAATTCGATCATATTATTACGTTATGATGAAACGTAATTTCCAATGTGAAAAATTCTACCTGCTGCGCATTTTAATGTATTATAAAAAAGTAAAACTATTTTATATCAAAGAACTACTATGTAGCTCAAATTTGTTGATTAAATCTTATAAAAAGAATAAATAAATGAAAAAAAACCATGGAACATAAATAATCGATGAAATCTTACCTTCTCCAAACGTAGCGAGCATTAACAACCCTATCGTATAGGAAACTTTCCGTTTGTAGACAAAAGTCGTTTTCGCAACGAGTCAGGTTTCCTTATAACGTTCTATTGAAGTCGTTTTATTCCCTTTTCTCATCGTCTCTCGGAGACGGAGAGAGTGAAGATCTACTGGTCAGTTTGCGCGTGGGCTCAAAGTACCTTACCGATTTTGGTAAGGTCAAATCGAACGAATGTGACTCGATATCGCCGGTGAAAGGTACTCCATCGTACATCGTGATCGCGTACGGAATCTATTTTCATTACGTGCTACCGGGAATGCACTCTGTTCAATTCCCGATTTCTTTCAGCGAGAGTGGAAAAACCCAATACAATTCACAAAACTGATTTTTTTAGGTGGTAAAATTCAAATAGGCCTAATCTAAAACCCTTAATCTAAAACATTAGGCGCAAAAAATATTATTATTTTTTTCAAGTTGTTATCGTCAAAAGAAGGGGAAGAAAAATGTCTACGGCGCGTGTCCGATTTCGCAAGGCGAATCGCGCCCACATTCGTCGATCATTTGTGTGCAATCTACCTACCTTCGAAATCGGAAGGTCTCCTAGGGATAAAACAGTCGACTTGTTATTTAGGCGCGTTGGGAAAAGGATCGAGAAATAATTTATATCGTTTTGACACCCACGTAGGCCACGCCGGTACTGGGCCCATGTATGGATACACTGTGTGACGTCAATGTGCGTTGCTTTTACGTTAACCGATGCGAGTAGGCGAGTCCGTGGGAGCAGACCATGGAGATATCGTGCTTCAAGAGATCGGTCTATCTGATCGATCATCTCCTAGAGGAAAGAAGAAAGGTTCCATCCGCGCTGTAATGAAAAACTCGACGCAATCGTTAAAACGCATTCAAATGTATCTATACGTCTCGTTTCACATCTTTATTACGACAGCTCGAGTATTCATATTCCATTTACTATGACACGTCGACTAAAAAAGTCTCTTTATTAGCTATTTTCAATAGATTATCTACTGGTTTTTACGTTAGAAATATTATCACTTTTCATATTACCTTGCAACTGTTTTTAACTTACACATAAAATTTTTCGCAATCGTATGATCTATTCTTGTTCGGTAAATCCTCTCCATAAATTATATGTATATTAAGTAAAATTTATTTAGAAGCTCGAATACTTATGAGCTTATAATGCTTGTGCGAATCGAATCGGATTACACTTGTTAATGCCAGGAAGTGTTAAAACATCCAGAAGTAAACGAAACTTCATCGGTAATTTGTATTATATTTTGTTGTTCACTTCAGTGTAAATGAAATGACTTTCTTCGAGTAGGAAGATCGTCAAAGAATTTTCGTACAGGCATATGTAGAAGAGAGGAGTGTCGGGAAGACGACACGTGAAAGTCACGTTCGTCGGGCAACTCATCTCGTACGCGTTTGTCGTTTTCGGGACGCGTTCACGAAAATATATACCCACGCATATTTTTCGAGAACCTTTAACCAGTATACGGTATCATGCCTTTTAAAGGTACAACCGTTTAAGGGGAGTGCGGATCGAGTCAGGTATACGCGCAACGGTAATTCGAAGAGCATTCTCAAAAAATATCCTCGTCATGAAAATCCTGAAAACACATTTGAACCATAAACGCTTTCGTTCGCACAAAGAAACACCGTAAATATTTCATTAGAGAACGAATTTTGAAAAAATTAATTTCCTGTTTCGCGATAGAACGCCTCACCGCTTCCGATGAAAGAGAATCGAAGGTGGCAATTGTTCGCGGCTATGATTGTGACGATAGTCCTTGCACAGTTTCATGTAATACGCCGATGAATAGAGTTATGGGCGAGATGCGATGCGTGGCAGGTTCGAGAAGCGTCATGTAGGTAGTATCTATTAATTATACATTCCGCGACACAATCATGTACCGCGTTTAAGAATCGAGATTCTAACGACAAATGCGCGAGCGATTGTACATGTTTAGACGCACGAGAAGCACAAAATAAAATATTCATAGTTTGCATCCAACCTCGATTTTTCCTATCTTCTCGAAAATTGATTATATGAACTCGATGTCGATACAATTTTGTATTACGAGTTGTCTATCTTCTCTCAAAACCTTGAAAATGTTTCATGAAAAATATTGGACTTTTAATTGTTATGAAAAATTTATTCATAGGGAGTAATTCTGAGGAAACACATACCGCGGGCGTATCAAAACGATACGTAGGATTCTATTTGACGTCTTGCGAAATGTCTTTTGTGCAAATGTGCAATTAGACTACGCCTCTGCGTATGCCGATAGGATCGTGCGATTGTAATAAGACTACTCTACGAGCTCGGTAGAAGCACGAAAGAAGACGTATAAAGATAACGTCGATTCGATCCCAAGTTTGCTTCACACTGAACAGAATCCGCTAAGCCATTTATAGGGATTACCGCATGTTATCCTTTTTCTCTCGTATCGAAGAATTCAAGCGTAATATGCGCTTCTAACCCGATTAATCTTTGCATGAATGAAAAATAGTCAAGCAAACAAAGAAATTTCCTAAAAAAGTAGATAAAAATCATATTAACCTCTGACAAGCATTGAGGGCGCAGTGTGTATAAGAAACCCTATGTAAAAAGAATACGTATAGTAGTCAGTGGTTAACCTGTCAACGCGAAATCTCCGTCCGATATCCGTCTCTGTTTACGTATTTTGACTTTCACTACTTGTATACCATCGTACCAACGCACGTGCTCTTGGAAAAATGTCTCTCGGAATCATCTCTCCTGTTGTTCAATCTAGTTATAACCACTTACTGGAGGGATGGTAATATAACAACAAATTTTGTATATAAAGCTCATTTTTCAAATCACTTTTCTGTCAATCGTATCAATCCAATCGACAGTTCCTCAATTACGCAAAACATTTCCCAGAAGCGTAACAAACTTGGATCACTAAAATCAAAATATATAGATCGGGTGAAATTAATGGCTGCCATGTGAGTTGTAAGAACAATATAAACGATATACAGTCGAGAAGAGCTTAGATCGTGTCATATGACACAGGGTACAACCGATGATCAATGCGCTCCTGAATTATCCAACATTCTGTTCAACTCCGCAATGAACCACGTATATCCCATCGCGAAGTCTGGTGATCTCTCAGTATATTCCGCATGAGAGAGGCCGTATATGGTAGTGGGCGGTAAAGGCGCGTTTCTAGCGCGCATGCGTTCGAGAAGGAACGTTCGCGCATGCGCAGGAGATCGCAAGAGACCGCTAGGCTTGGCACGGCACAGCGCGTGCAGAACCGATGCAGTAGAGCCGTGATAGTCCCGCAGAGCGCGCCGTGTACGTAACATTTTTTAACACGGTCAAGTTTATTTTTTTTACGAACGCGAAGAAACGCGTTTGGTTCCGGTGGAATTGTTGAAAATCGCGACTTCCGTGCAAAACCGGAAGTTAGGAAAAGAAAGAGAGTTAAGGTGTCGATAACCGAACAACATTAACTCTTTTTCTCATCTCTTCTTTCTTACTCCGATTCATCGCTCTTCCCGTACTGTTATCCCTCTTCCCCGATCCATCCTCGATCCCGCTGACCATCCGACACGCCGTAAACACGAAGCGCGACTCGTTACTGTGAGGGAAATTTTCAAGAAAACAGAAGCGTGAAACAGTGTCGTGCTAAGGAGCAGTAGACGCACGACGAGGTTAAGGAAATCGAAAAGTCGTCGACGGTGAAACATACACGGTGACGCGGCAGTGACGGACCGAGAACCAGCGGGGCCACCTTTTTCGTCTCGAACACACCGCTGTGTTTCGAATTCGAATTCGAATTCGTTTTTGTTTTTTTCTTTGATCGAATCACGCCTCTGGTGAAATAAAATAATTGCGATGTGTGATAATACTAATGCAACGACGCAGAGCATAGCGGACTACCTGTCACAATTACTGAAGGACAGGAAGCAACTTGCCGCTTTCCCGAATGTCTTCATACACGTCGAACGACTTCTCGATGAAGGTAGGTTTCGTTACTTTTACTTATAACGCTGACATTCACGTATTACACGTCGATTACTCATCGTTGGACTCATGTAATGAATACGAATGCTAATAATGTCGAAATATTTATCGAAATCGTTAGACGTTTCTATTTCATTCAGAGATTTCGGATGTGAAAATGTAGACTATATAGACTAAATTTTTACGACTCCATTATGAACACGGATAAAATGTCTTTGAGATGATCAAATGATGTAAAATTTCGTTATACATTTAGGTACTAATTTATTTCCATCTTTGCCGACGTTCGTGTCACGTGTTCGCAAATTGGCGGGTCATTCCGAAATCCTATGTCAGTTTTTGCAAACTCGGAGAACTCCAAAAAAATAATTACCGATAGATTCAAACCGTTATTGTCTTTTGAACAAGCTATTCTATATTTTTAATTTTAATAAAAATAAGAAATGTCATCGGAATTTCTTATTGAAGGTCGTTCGCATAATTATCAGGTTAGGTGTAGCGATTGTTCTTGTATCGCATCTCCTTTTTACATGGAGTATGTTCGAAAAATTGCGAAAAATGAAACTCAATAATTACGCGTTATTCTCAATGCGATTCTTCCGTCGACTACAGTCATTCTTGAGTCATAACATATATGTGACATTTTAATGAGAAAATAAGTGAAATACTTAGTGCGGATAATGAAAATAAAATGAGTAAAGTATCCGTGATTGTAGTAAAATAATTACGTTAACGGATTTTACGTTGAATTTCACGGTGTGCAAGTGCACTGTTGTTTGTTGCTCTTCTTTTTTTATAATAGGAGCGAAACTCTTCGATCGACATCGCGCTATGAATAGGTTCATTCTGTTTACATTTTTGGTACTTCTCGTGATTAATATTTGTATTTAATGTTCTGTAAAAAATCGAATTAAACGATCCTCTCTTCTCTTCTATTCAAACTCATGAAACGATTTTGGAATTTCGAGGCCGATTAATCGATTCTCCCGAGTTTGTGCGTCGAGTCACCCGCCGTAATAGGTTCGGTTACTCCACGCGTTGTTTACACCGAATCTGCGTCTCGGAGATTATGTCACTCGTCGAAAATGGCATTTTACCGATCTCCTGCTTCTCGCTATTAAATTTTCCTCTCTCATTCCGGTTTCGTATGAAAAAGAGCAATTTTCACGCGCTCCTATTTTAATGTAGAACACTCGGTCATGCATATACATTTATTCTATTAATAGACTATTATTCAAAAATATAAAAATAGAACGCAATGTGAATTAAAGAATATCATGCACTTAGTGATTCGTGCGCGAGTGTGAAAAGTTGGAGAAAGTACGCATTTTTATTCCCCCTTACATTAGTGGTCAAGTCGGATTCTTGAATGTTTTCCATTTAACGAAATTCCATTACCGACGTATTTGACGATGTCGAGGGTAGCCGAAGAGAATTTTTTCGGTCAAAAGTCACATGTGGAAGGATATTGTGCATGGGAGAGGAGTCTCAGGAGTGCGTAGGAGGGGAACGTTCTTTGCTTACATGTCCTGAACAGCGAGAGGAATCGTGTGCTGCTAAGCTTCTATTTATAACGCAGCAGTGGCAAGTTTTCTCGGTGACCTAGTGGCGCGAATAGAACTCGTCGTCGGGTGGATAATACGCGCCTTTGCGCCCTTTCGAAACTGCCTCATGATTATGAAAAGAAAAAAAACTTAGTGTGTCCGAAATCGAATCATCGGGTTTCTAAATTTTCGTATATTAGATTTCTCAGACCTTAGACCTCGCGGCTTATCTTTTGATTATGAGCGGTACAGAAAATTGTTAAAACTGGGAATATTTAAAAATTATTCTTTCCGTCTTCGATACAGCGATTGACTTTTTTATTGCAAGTTATCGCACACGTGGATGAAAAAATATCATCCTCGAAATAGCGCCGAATACCAAAAATTTACATTTCTCACACCTGTGCAATTAATGCGCGAATATTGAGTAAGAAAAAAAATCGCAAGTTCGTCAAATCCTGCGAATTTCTTTTCCGACATCCTCGTTAGATTTATCGAATTCGACTAATCGGGTAATCACTTTTTTTCAACAATTACAGCCCATCGAGAGAATATTTTCTCCCTTGAGCACTAATTGAATTTTTCATGATCTCTCGTTCTTCTCCCTCGGCTCTCCCGCATTCTCTTATTTCATTCGATAAACCTCTAAATTTTTATGTGATCCTAATACGCACTCTCCCCTACCAGCATACCCTCTGGAATCGCTTTATTCGTGTGCCGAACGATTAGGTTTTTCTCTTTGGCAATACGGACTTGGTTGGCTTAGGCCCGTAAAAAAGCCGAATTAATGCTAGGAGAGCAACTTTTTTTTCCAAAACCATAATTTAATACTATGGAGAATTGAAAAAACGGCAACGGATCGTTGCGTGATGCATTCCACGATTTTTTTCAATAAGATATGTATATTTTACACGAGTATTTATCTCATTTTTTCATTTTAAATTTATAGTTTACAGCTACATTGGTTTTGATTTAATTTTTTTTAAGAAAGTTAACGCGTCGAATTGAGGTGCTCCAATACGAGTAGGTACGCAAGAATGTCCGTAGAGCTAATGTTAAATGTCCGGATTGGTCTGATTGGAAATTTCGATACTCGATTGAGAGCTCGCGTGTGTGTTTGGGAAGCCATCGGCAGTCGCGAGAGTCGGTCTTCGACCTCCCACCTTCTCTTTCTCGCGTTCTCTCCCTCCCACGGTCTTCTCTCCTCGTCCTTGCCGTCCCCACCCCTTGGCGATATACAGCCCCCTCTTTACCCCTCTTTAAGCGGTAAGGCGGCCGCATTCCTTCCCTCGGAACGCTTGAACCAGACTCACCATGCTCTCTCCCTCTCGCTCGCACTCGGGACTCGTTCTAGTCTCATATGTGCGCGCGCACGCGGAGCTTACGTATCCAGAGGAGCGAGAGAGACGGAGCCGATTGAGAGAACGTGTGCCAACACCCAAAAGAGCGAGCGCGCACGCCCGAGCTCTCGTTTAATGTGCCTACATACTTTCCTGGTTCTCGGCTCCCGCCGAGCCTCTGTAACTTGTAACACGCCGTGTGTGTTTCCTTACCGAGAAACGGCTCTCTACCTTTTCGTACTTGACTCGCGTTCCTTATTCAATCGTCCCACTTCTACCATTGATGTTTTTCTTCTCTCGATTAGACGAAATTCTGTCGTCGTTCGGATCGTTGCAATCCAGGCTCGTTAAAGGGCACTCGTACGGTGCGTCATTTCGTGATTAGTTGAATGTACGCAAATAAATATTAAGTAAATTAAAATTTTTTATTTTTAGAGTTACTTGCGATTGTAATTTCTTCCAATCGAAATACTCATTTTTTTTTTATCAATGAAAACCGTATGTCCTACCAGTTTTCATCGACGGTTGTCAACAGGCACATGAAAAATATTCATATTCCGTCCTGTTCGATGGAATTCCTATTTTCATGTTTTCATAACGTAAATCGCTTATTGCACTGATTTTGCGTCTCGACGTTTCTTACAATGAAATTTTGTTTCGCTCAGCGGTTTCGTTCTAGATTTCCACAAATAGGTATAATACAGCTGTAATTACGTAAATCTTTTATTCAAGAGAAAAAACTAGGAGCGGGTCATTGGTTGGAAAATGTGATTTGACAAACCTACTTTTCGGCTGCCGTCGAAATTCGACGACATCAAGGTCGCCCCTTCCACGCTGGTGATAATACCGTCTCGGTTTCAGCCTACGCGCTCAAAGACATCTTCCATCTGGATAGCAACGAGACATATCGTAAACTGGTGAAAGAATCATTAAGCTTCGAGTGGTGGAATTCGCGTGACGATTGGCGAAAGAGATTCTCGAAGAGTTTCAACAGTTTGTCAGTGTCGCGTAAAGGGCTTATCTTTTTCTCACCCCTCTTCCACGGCCATCCTTGCAAAGGAGTGACTGCTCTCGCTCTCTCTTCTTAATTTTTAGCTTTCCATTCCGCCACACGCGACGCGCCGTGAACGCTTATAGAGACCATATCAAAAACGTTAGTCTGACTCTCGGAGCAAGTTCCGTGTGTTTATATGCGAACGTTCGCTCGAGCGCGCGCAACTTTGAGCGATCCAATCGGCAAATTACCGACCGGATGGTGCCCCGTATCGCGAGATCGATTTCCAAAAATATCACTTGACGCATTTTGCAATTTCACCTATTCGAATCGATTTTCAAAATTCATTATGATTTCATTCTTTCCCCAACAAGGTAGTTGTAAGACCTAATTTGGTCAGAGTACTCATCACGGTTAATACCGATAGCAGTTGTAAAATTATCAGCCCAACTCGCCGCCTCCCTCTGTTTATTTTCCACTTTTTGCCTATAAGTTACGACTATCGACTACTTTGTCCTAGCGACCGGCTGACATTTATCACATGACATTTGTCGAAGATATTTCATTCGACTTCTGGCTATTTGGAAACGAGCATCTTCTCGTTTTGTTCGGAGTACTTCATTCAAACCTGAAGCAGTCCAAAACAAACCATTTAATAGATGCACCGTTAATCCTCGCGTTAGTCTATAACGAGTTATGCACCGAATGCGTCTACTTTGCAATACAGATATTCAGGAATAATTTCTGAAGTGATCAAGAATTGCTTTGGAGACGTGTAAACGTAGCTAATAATCTGAGTAAATAAAAAAATGTACTCGCTGGCAAACTGTAATTTTTCGTAACGAACTAGCGAACTTGGGTCGAGTGCATTCGTCGATTCGCAATTCTTGTCACGAATGGTCGAGCACACCTCGCGCATAATCCGCTCCGTGCCCGGAAGAATCGGCGGCTCGCCCATCTACATAATAATTCGAGGATGAACGATCACAGTTGGTAAGAAATGTGCAATCTTTGTTGCGCTATTTCTACGAGAACAATGTTAAATGGATTAAGTTCGGTTTCAAGATCAGACGGAACCCAATTCAAGACGATTCAATACTAAATAAGGGAATGCCTACGCGCCTGTATTTTTGCGGTCGCTCTCCTCCGGGCGTCCTCCGCAAAACGGAACGGTTCTTTTACACTCGTTTGCACGTAACGGACGCACGCGCGTTCACCGTCGTCCATTAAATTCTTTTTTTTTTTAGTTTCTCTTGTACTCCAAGTCTCGCATATCCGCAATAAATCCCGATGCGAAATCGCTTAATTCGTAAATTATGTAGGTGTATCAAGAATCTCATTCTCCAATTGAAAAATCTCAGTTTCTCGTTAAGAAGATTTTTCCTGTTAAGGAATTTAAGATCTTTTGTCTTTTATACGTTCACCTTTTGGTGTTTTAAGGTTTTGAAAAAATCGAAAACTTTTGCTGGAGAATTCAAAATTCTTTCGAGGATATTACGAAACTGAGAGCCTTTACTGTGATTCTACGTAGATCTCTG
The DNA here is from genome assembly GCA_003055095.1 of Goniozus legneri. Taxonomy (NCBI): domain Eukaryota; kingdom Metazoa; phylum Arthropoda; class Insecta; order Hymenoptera; family Bethylidae; genus Goniozus; species Goniozus legneri. The sequence continues at coordinate 64,881 of NCVS01002494.1, forward strand.
TTGAGAAACCGTTGATTGCTTCCAATTCCATTTACCCGTTACTTATGGTAGGATCTAAATTAACGTTTGCCCTTGACGGATTCACTGCGCGTCAGCAAATGCGTCGATGCTAATGCAACTGATACTCACTTTTGCCAGAAAATTTTACTCCGCGCGTTCGAGTTACAAAAACAGGAAATATTGATCATAATCCAAAATTTACCCCGTCGTCGAATATTTCGATTCTCCGCTAGACGATCAGTCTCCAGTGTAGAGGAATGAAAAATGTCCAACGTAACGCATGCACGCTTTCGGAATCGCACAGAATAACGAGAAAACAGGTGAACTGGACTACCTTGAAAGAACCGATAATACTAACCTAGACGATCGAAAAAAAGCATGACTTCACAATCGAGCGAACATGATCGCACCATCGAGAGTCGCGTTCACATTTTTACACCGAATAATCGAATTTAGCGAAAGAAATTCTTCCGAATTTCGTAACTCTTTTGCAAAATCTCGAATTTCTCCCCTCTTTTTCTATACGTAACGTCAAATCAAGGTCAACGTTTCCTGTGAATATTCATTAGGTTGGAGATAAATGCCGAGATTATCGAGTCCCTGACGAAATCCGCGGCACCGAAACTGCCCACGACCGTTGCATCTCGCAGAGTCCCTTAAGGGCCTTGCACAGTACACGGAGGCCGATGACCGGCCTGACCCGTAGAACGCTCGAGGGAATCGCGCGCAAGTCTCTCCTCAGTCCTCCCTTGTTCGTGGCGGTCCGGCTCGTGCCACTTCGAGACAAACTTGTTCTCAAACCTCCGTTTTTTTTCTCTACCTCTTCTATGTATTTTTCAAACTCGAACGTCGATTCTATGCTCTTTCTGAATTACCAAATCCAGCGTTGCGAAAAAAATTTTATCAAACAAAATGTACACCCCTATTTCCAACAAGCAATTCTAACTGTTCGATAAAAAAAATCGTTTAGTTCAACACAATTTTTTCTCACTATCGGTTCTTGATTATCGATTAAAATCTCGCGTTCTTACCACTCCTTTATTGGAGCATAACAAATTCTCTGTTAACACTGCTTGTTTTTCTCGGCTCTGTTCTTCTCTGACATCACTGAAATTATGTTTTTAGCTTTCGAGATTTTGCACAGTGTTTAGATTCTTTCGTGAGAGACCTTCGTTTCAATTAAAACGACACAAAACGTGTCTATTAAACTCATTGTGTTTACTCATGAATAATTTTTCTCGCCGGCGATTTTTCTCACAAATCGCACGAATCTTACAAACATTCGATTATTTCAATCGTAAATTTTAATGTCAGAATGACTCGATAAGGGGGAAGTATCGCCTTAATTATTTTAACGTGGCAAATCGGAATTCAATTCGCAATTAAAGGTCATTCGATTCTGGGTACGCATGCGAGCGGTGGTATCGTTCTCTTTTATTGCGTCGCATATGAGAGCTCGAGTCTTTTGATTAAAACAGCGGACTCATCGTGCAGTATTCACGATGAAGCTGGGGAGATGGCGGCGAAAGAAGTTGGTCTTATTTTCACGGACACGAAGCAGCGAAGATCCGAAAAAATTAACGTTACGTACGTTATTAAATTTGTTAACCATCGAGACTTTATTCGCATTGATAAAAATTAAAAAGCGAATTTTCGGTCGTTTTCGCGTTAAGCTTTTATCTATCTCAATGCACGAAGATTTTTTTCATTCGTGACTAAGGATGTTGACCTGAACATGTTATCGGTTTAATTTAGAGAGATAAGAACGAATTTATGCGCCTCTGGTAATCCTTCTGTCTTTCGTACATCCAGTTGTGATACGCGTATATATATATATATATATATAGCTTTGGAAAGAAATCACATAACAAAGCCAATTGGCGCCTTTTTTTCACCTTTCTTTTGAAATAAAACAATTAAATGATTCATCGCCATCTACATAGTTTTTATCCGTTCTATCGTTTGGACACGCCTCGAAATTCTATCTCGGTAACGCATCACGAGGGAAGGAAGAAAAGTAGGCAGTGTACGATGTACCGGCACACGCTCGACTCGATACAACGATTCGACTGGTTTGCGGGTAGGTGTATAACTTTCACCACGAGCTCGCGTAGGAGGCTTTTCAAATATTTGTCCTACCCCGAAGCAGAAAATGGACAATTTCCCGTGATATCCAACGCAAACCGTCCGGTGTTTGAACTGGAAGTCCTGATTTATTTGACTTCTACTTTTCGAATACCTGTCGCTGATATTCTTTTTGGTATCATCGATATGCTATATATATTCTCTCCCGCTTACCGTTCAAACTTTCTTTCGAATCTAGACTAGAGCGGCGATTTTATTTTCTTCTGCTCGTTCGGGAGCAATTCGAACGTCTATATTATCGCAATTAAAGTTCATTCGAGTCGTTTTATCAGCTTTCACCGCCCTGTAGAAACTCGATGTTTCAAGAAACCGATTGGTTCCGTTCCCAGTGAAATTCCGTGTGATTAATTTCGAGAATAAATCATAGATACACTCGATCAAATGTCTAGTTGTTTATATGCAAATTTCTCTCGTACGGATTTGTGCGAAATTATATTCTGCGATTTTTATTTATTTCAGGAGCTCGAAATTGATAAAAAAAATTCTTTAACTGAACGATAAATCGCATTGAATTTATTTGTATACGATCGGAATGAATATGTATATGTGTCAACTAATCTCCATCATTTTTGCTTTCTTGCTGATAAATTTGGAGAAATATTTTTTCTAGAATTCTTGGTAGTCGAAATGTTCCGTACGAGTACGAAATATGAATGAAAATCCACTCTACGGACGCTACAACATTGAAATCAAGCCTTATATAGAAAACAGTCGTAAACGTAAACGTAAATGATACTTCATTGAACGTCCCGAGAAGATAGGATTTTTCGTGAAAAGACATTCTAGCAGCTATTATAGAACGACTAAATATTCTCCATAAACTTTCGAACGTGGTTTGTTTGCATTATTTGGCCGGGGCTATGTGTATTATCGCAGTGTCTATATTGAACGACAAATTCAACTCGATATATTTATCTACCTGTTGTACGTTCTCATAATAGATAAGATGAAGTGATTATGTTGAATACAAGTGCTAATAACACTCGAACGGGAGTGCACGAGTTGGTTTTGGTATGCCGTGTATGTTGAATGAAAATATTCGCACCCTGCTCGATCGGGGAGACAATTAAATACCGATAATAAATCTTATTCGGTATTAGATTTTTTTTAACCTGCGTGAGAATGTGGCAGGTGTGTAAAGCGGGTCATGCGTTTTTTCTCGACTGGAATACGGAATCGACGCTGGCGCATAGAATAACCGCGTGGAATTTACGCGTGAGTGCCCAACCGTGTGTCGAAACGGGTGTCGTTTTGAGATTGGAAGTGTATATGTGCGTGCGGTCACGCGCAGCTCGACGGGGGGAGCGGAATGAATGGAACCTGTTGCGCTGGGTATAGTGCCACCTCAAAACCCAAACCAGGTGTAGAATATCCTCCTTGACAATACGGTCCTCAAAAGTTCGCCCAATTACTCATTCGACTCTCGGCAATGCGCGCCCTTTCATTCCCAGTTATGACTTTTTGAGACCACGAGAACGCGAGACAAGATTACAAAATTGAAAATTTCTTATTGAGAATTTCGACAGCCGTTTCGCGTTAAATTTAACGCAAAATTTTCAGCTGTGTAATAAGCGACTCTAATGAACGACGGACGACGAATTTCGGCCAGTGAGTTCGGATAAATCACTCCGTTCCGTATTTCGTCGTTAACGATCGTTTTACTCACCGAACGAGAGGGAGAGAGAGAGAGAGAGAGAATTTTCCCACCCGCTAATTTCGTTTACTAGCTCAAAAGTCGTCACTCGTGTGTGAATTTCTCGGCCACGCAATTCTATATATAAATAAAGTAGGAGAGTCGCCTCTATCTGAGTCAGAACGTGAAAATAAGCGAATTGGGAAAGGACGTCTATGTATATATAACCGCACTGGGCCAAGTTTCGCAACTCGCGTTTCGATTTACCGCGAGTAATCGAGGCAACGAATTTTCGTACTTCCTTCAATCGTTTATCGGCTCTCCTGTCATAACACAGAAGCGTCGTATATACGAGTTCTCGTTGGAGCGCACGAAGCTGTAATAAGGCTCGATAGATATACGTCGCGGCATCTCGCACACGTGACAACGTCAACGACATTCGATCGTAACGAACGTAAATGGGAATTAAAATTTCAGACGGTAGTTAGAATCGACGCCGCGTGAAATACAAATTGGCGTTTTCGTAACGAAAAATACACGCCACGTTTTTCTCCTTCGCTAGCGCGTTCGAAATCTCACGAGCTCGCCACTGGTAGCGATATCTTACTCACGGATCGCGCTCCTCGATTACGAAACTCTCACCGATGATGATCTCATTGACGCTACGCTCGCCCACTCGTACGTGAGCGCAATGAGTAACAGAAGAGAGGAGAAGAGAACCCGATGGAGATTAAAAAATATATAACGTCGCTGTCGCGCCGCACGCGCGAGAAGAATCGAGCGATCGAGCTCGCAGCTCGAATAGCAAAAAGGAAAATATCGGCGTCGAAGGTCGAGCAAATATTTCTCGTTTATCGATACGAAAATTCTCTCTGTATGTTTATTTTTTCTCCGTGCTCGCGAACCGGAGAAAAATGCGAACAGAGTTGGGTTTGTTCTCCGAGTACCGAGCGCCGTGAGTTTTTGCAACGAGTCTACGAGTCGAACTCCGGAAATCGAACCGCGATCTTTTCTTCGCTCAGGAATTTCTAGTCGCCCGTTTTTCCGTTTCGCGATGACATTTCGCGTGACATTTGCGGCTTTCTCGGCTCTTCCTCAAATCGAGTGGCAACGAGCAAGAACGAAATGATTTATTTAATTTTCCTAACGACCTTCCATGTGACCCATTTCCCGTTCGGCATCGTATTCTCGTTAATGACGTCACAGCCTGCGAGACGAGCGGAATACAATCGCGCGTCTCTCGAGAGTCGGAAAATTCTCTAATGTGTCGATTATGTACAGACGAACGGTCATAGAAAATGGTCGTTTCGATCGTTTTTATTATCGATCGAGTCGCATGGATTTATGGAAACGATTTCTAAAATACAGCTCGCGTAGCGAGAATGACAGCGCGTGGGCGAATGCCGCACGCCGCTGGTTATACGCACCGTCAACATCCTCATTGAAGACGAAAATATACGAGACATGCGCGCCGAACACCGTTATTTTTGGAATGTGAAATTGAACAGCTGGCCCCCCGCTAAGCGGGAGACCGGTCAATTTTATCGGCGGGAAAACACCGATTCCCCTCTCCCGATCGACGTTTCTTCTAAGTTCACTGTCCTGCGAATTTCTTAAAAAAGAGACGAGCGAAACAGAAAAATTTCGCACGATTTTACGAAATTACTCGCGAAATTTACGTCATTCAATGAAACGGTGGTTTTTTTTTTCATTTCGCGTCAGAATAAACTCTTTTTTGAAAAATCGCTCGTTGACAAACAAAATTCAGCACGCGAATCAACCGAGGCGTTTCGTCAAAGAAACGTCCTTCGCCTATTTAACCGTGCAATTGCTTGTGGAAAAAATACTCATCGAGTAAAAAATGGAGAACAAAGGAGATTCGGCTCGAGAGAAAAATACCCGAATGAATCACCTACCCGAGTTACGTATTCGCTCTTATTTTCGTTTAACGACTCTGAAACTTCGCGCTGTGCGCGCCGTAACTCCTAAATATATAAATACTCTTTCTCTCGTCGCGGTCTTCGCTATTTATCTTTTTTTTTTAATTCCCTCAAGGCTGGTACAAGCGCGCCCGTGGTTGCGAGAATCGTAAGGTGCGCGCTATCCTCAATTAGATGTGCATAATACAGTGTGTGCAGGAGTTGGCCGAGCTCCCGTTACGTCGTCGAGTCGTGTTTTAAAAAGGAATGAGAGTACGCGACTCGATTACGTCCAACGTCGATCGAGCGTATAATTGTGCCCAACGCACCTGTTCGTATACAATTGGCTCGTTGCTTTAATTTTATAAATTACACGACAATGCGGTAAGAATACCGATAAAATTTTTCTCCTCGTTACGTGCGAAATCCTCGTGTAAATTCGGTTCGAAGAAAAAGGGAGAAAGACGCCAAGAAAGATAGTGCACGAGTGTCTACGTGTCGGAGGCAATAACAGTAACGACTCGCTCCCTCCGCGTCCTCTCCTTCCCTCCCTCTCTCTCTCTCTCTCTCTATCGCTCGCACGCGAGAGAGCGTCCGTGTCGCATATTTCCCGCACTGCGTAATATCTTAAATATTCGCCTCTCTCGATATTCAGTTCTTTCTCGCAATTTTCTTCGACGGATACGTCCTCAAAAAATAATCGAGGTTAGGAAGCTGGGCATGTTTACATTTGCAAAGGATAACGGGTCGGCATCGAGTTCGTCCATCCGTCACAAGCAAGAAATGACGACGGAGCCTCTGGCTTCTCTCGTTCTCTCCCCTCTTCGTAGATTCGCCAGCTGATGTCATACGAGCGCAAGTTCGAATATGCGTTGGCTAGTCGCGCGCCGCTAAAACCGGTTATGACGGTGGCTCTTTTCCACCAATCTTCGCTCCGTCGCGCCAAATTCGCAGGACACGTGACTAAGCCGAATAACATCTGCGAAACGCGATTCGACGTCGAAGAATGAAAATTTACGATGACGAACGTGTAAAAATTTTGCGACAACGATTGGAGCATTTGGGGGATTCTCAACTATGGGTATTCTATGGACGGGCCGATCGGCGAAATCCTTGCGCAATCGGTGCGACACAAAGTACGCGGTCGATGAATGGGCCGGGGCTTTGGTCGCAAATGGGTTAAACGGCCGCTGATCGAGAGCGCGCTCTCTGGGTCAATTGTTGCACAATCGCGAAGAGCTAGATTCGTCCATCGCGTTTTATTTCCTCGTAGACGATTCGCGACGCGATATTTCAAAAGAGACCTGCACACTTTCG
>NCVS01002494.1:71937-130528 GCA_003055095.1 Goniozus legneri
TCGATGGTGGACCGACCCACTTTTGTCCGATCGATTTACGATTCTGAAATTGCTCGCCTGTTGCCCTCGCTTTTCTCCTTATTCGGTCATTTTGTTTTTTTCTCTCTTCCTCGCTGCTCGCGTCTTTTTCAATACGGCGCGGTGTAATCTATCGTAGGCGATAATGCGTTGTTCGGGAGAAGGAGGCGCGCGCGCGCACACGCGAAGAAGAGGTCAGGCACGCGAGAAAGTGGGCCAGACTCGGAACGTTGACCCTCGTCGTACGGGGCGAAGGGACGCGCGCACTCGCCGATCTCTGCACTGAAAATAAAAATTTGTCGAAGAGTTTCTTTTAAAACGCGGAGGCAGATATTTTGTTCCATAAAATGAACTATTAAGCAAATTCGACAAATTCTTATTTCCAGTGTACGTGACGTATTCTCGAAACCAATACCGGTCAATCTCTTTTACCCTGAAGAAAAAAAACTCAATTATAGATTCGAATTGACGCTCGCATCGTAAATCCCGACGTTAACAGCAAAAATGTTGCGCAAACTGAAATTAGCGAATGTCCTATCCGAAAAGCAATAAAACATAACGGATTCGCGTTCTTAAAGTTGTATTTATAATTGAATATCGATAACCGAGTGCGTGGCCCTATTCTCAATGGAATAATTGCAATATGTATGCTGCACCGAGAGAAAATGATTGTCGAACAAGATGTACATTTCTGTATTTCCAAAACATTAAATATTTGATTATTTCAAGAATATTTTTTCTTAGCGTGCAGATAAAATGTGGAATGAGCATCTCGCGTATCTTCTGAATTCGGGACGTGCGCGGGCACCTTGAATTCGACTTTGTTTTTCGGTGAAAACGCGTAACGACTTTTGGCGGCTCGCAAAATGCAGACACCTGTGACACGCATTTCTCGCTCATCTCGTAAAATTACGCGTGCTGAAATTTTGCTTTTTTTTTTGTTGTTGATCGATCGAGTTCGAGCGACAGGTCGTCGGTCCCTCTCGAGAGCCGCGATTGGCCGTCATCCAACAAACGGCTCATAAATAGCTGTAATATCGTTAAACGGTTCATTGACGACATCGCGTAAATCAAAACGCGATTATTATAAATTTCGCCGGGTTTTCTCGCGAAAATGAAGAGTACCTTCGAGCGAGACATTGTCGATTATTTGTGACTTCGGAGACGCGGCTAACGGTGATTTCAGGTGGAACAACGTCGAGATTTATAACGCTCGTGGGTCGTTCGTACACACAACCCAGATACCGCGATGTCTCCCGCGATAAATATCGCTGTTTATCGACTAATTGGATTCCCCCGAGGACCGAAATACGCAAATTCCCGCGCAAAAGCGCAACGGGAGCGAAATTAATACCGCGATTGCTAAACTTCAATTTTTCTCCGGCACGCAACTTTAGCGACTCCCGCGAACGCCAGATTGCAAAATCGTCAGAGACGCGATTTCCTGCATCCCGTTCTGTGACGTGCTATTAGGAAAGATGTTCCGTATGAATTCTCATGGCTATCCAATTAATTACGCCACTTGGCATTGCGCGAGGAGTCCAGAAATAAAGGAAAAGAGTTTCTTTCGCCGAGATAAACTCCTCTGCTTAGGTATACGCCGAGGTGACAACCGCCGGCCACGCCCTGTTCGTCGGTTTCACCACACGCGTAAACCGACTCGTCCGGTTCGTAAGTGGCGAGAAACTGCATTCACGGATTGTTGCGCGTGTATCGAAATTCGATATACAGTCGCGCTGAAAAACTATTTTCATGGGATAAAATACGTAAAACGCTCCGTGTTTTTGTCCGGGATTTCGTTCGAGGGCTGTAATCGCGAACGATGACGATATTTTTCCCGTTGGCACAATGCTTGTTGCACCCATCGTTTGCGATGGGTGTGCCGGTGACGCAATTTTTTTCTTAGTTACCCGACGTCGTTTCGTCGCGGAGAAGACATCCTCGGGCAATTTTATTTTTATTCGCCGCGCGATGGGCACACACCGCGACGGCGCTCGTTCGACGTTCGTACGGCGCGCAGGAAGTGACACCGTTTCCTACGAGGCGAGAATTTTGCGCGTTCCCACGCGAGCCATCGTATCGGTTCTCTCTCTCTCTCTCTCTCTCTCTCTCCTTCCAAGTCCGACAATTATGACAATTACGGAAACATATCGCGAAGAAACGCTTCCTACTTATAATTCGAATGGCCCGACGAACGGAATGTACCTCCACCGTAATCGATTCTTTCGCGAAGATCGGAAAAGGAGAGTGAACGAGCCGACTACTCGTCATCGTCGTTGATTCTCGATTGCGCAAGGGTATCTTTGAGAGAAGAAAAAAAAAACTGTTACGAACACACGCACGCTCCCACCTTGTACGGTCCGCACGCTCTCGCCCGTAGGCGAAACGAAGTATGCGCGCAATTTTATAACCGTCGAAGGTGTGTTCGCCCGATCGCTCGCTCGAACAAACGAGCAGAACCTGGTCAAGCGAACGCGCAGAATTCACCTTCGCCCCCGCTCTTCCTCATCCTGTACCGATTCCATATCGTTCTTTCCTCATGCATTCATCTGAATCTGTTTAAAGCCGAGCGGACGAGGCCTCGCGGATTCTCTCTCCTTTTAGCTTCGTCGATTATTATTTTCTCGTTACGCCCCCGATGATGCATTCTAGCATTCTAGCCATGATGACGTCACGCGTCTCGCGCGTTCTCTTCAATCTCTTGAATCAAGCTGAAAGAGAATCGGAGAAATATTTTTTCTTCGACATTTCATCTTTTGAATTCTCGAAAAGTATTTTAGATGTATCCTGTGATTATATTAAGCCAGAAAATCGACGTTTTCAACACCCCTTACAAAGACGTCGAGAACTTCTCGAAGAGGAGAAAATTGACTTAAACGGGGTATCCGTGCTTCGGTGAGAGAATGAAGAAGATAATAAGAGGGGATAGGGGGAAATGTGGTGACAGCTCGTGCTAACTAGAAGCAATCGAGAGACGGAACGGGTTATACAATCGGATGATGATTGGTGAAAGAGCGTGCCGCCCCAGCGTATAGAAGGACGCGCGTGCGCGTGCGCCGGCCACCCCCCGTACCGTCCAATCGCGTTCTACGGGTCTTTTTGCGCCTGCACGTAACGAGCGAGGGCAACGAAACGACGATGGCGCGCTCGTTACGAGGAAAATCGTACGGAGATGCAAACTTTCGCAATTCGCGCGAATCGCCATCTTGTTGCCCAATTCCAGTCGATTCGCGAACCCGTTTCCCCGCTCGTCTCCCGCTCCTGCGACTCGAATCGCGATCTACTGGTTTACTCGCTATTTCTCGTAGATTTTTTTTTTCTATCGTAATTGTGCGTGGGTTGCATCAGAAAATATTGTCCTCGACGGCGAGTCGATTATTCATGCGGAATCGAAAGCACGGATTAAATCGCGCGACGGTGATATTATGGTAATGGCCGTTCGCGAAAATGCTAATCGACCTGGGTGCCAGGCTAATGGAGTTAATTAATCGTTTCGAATTTTCCGATCGGCGCTAATTGTCGATAACCGGCGCGTCTTCGGCGTGCTCTTCGCTCACCCCCGATGAGAACGATTATGTTGTATTTTTAGAATTGATATTCGCTTTGGTTACAGCGAAATTTGGAGCTTGCACTCGCGCATTACGGCTTTCTCTTTCTCTTTTCGGTTACGCGCACGAGAGCGGATCCCACGTTCAATTGTCCCGGTTAATTGCGTCAGAGCCCTTTAAAAAACACCGAATGACCAATTAACCGCATCCGACGCTCGCGGCACGTGACCTTGGACCGCGTCATCGCATTACGGAACGGACGATTCCAACATGTTTATTTCTCTTTGTCTCGTTGCAGAAATCTCGAAGGTGCGGGCGAGTCTCTTCCAGATCAGTGGCGTCAAGAAGGACCCGCTCATTTTGCCAGAACCGGAAGGCGACATAACCACTCTGACAGAGAAGGTCTATGTACCGGTGAAGGAGCACCCAGACGTGAGTACACGATATTCAAAAGTTTTTCCTCATCGGAAACACGACAAGGAATGATTTAGATTAGACTTAAACGTCGCGCGAGTATAAATTTGCCTGCTTAGCGGCAGTCGGAGGGAGTTTATGTTGCTTTCGGAGTTTTCGAGGGAGTCGACTCGCGCGCGTACAGTCAGACGTTATTTTCGTCCCAGTTTGAAAATAACTCGCCATCTCTCTCTCTCTCTCTCTCTCTCTCTCTCTCTCTCTCTCTCTCTCTCTCTCTCTCGCTCCTTCGCTCCTTGCTCCCTTGGCAAGTGTACAGTAGCGAGCTGCGAGAACGAACCACCTTTATATACACAATAACAATTAGCCTTTTTCCTCGGAAGATTTAAAAAAGAATCGAGAAAGATTTGAAATCTCTATTTATCTCTATCTAAAGTAGAATCAACAAAAGATAACGAAGACCACCTTGTTTAGGGTTTGAAACGATGGCCCGCATGTCGTGATTTACCTGTTTATGGTAATAACATTATTTTAATAATTATAAAATGTTGGTCCAGAGTTGCTGTCGATAGAGAGTCAAATTGTGTGTATCCGCCACTAATGCTGCCCCTAGCGGGTCTTTTATAAATCTTTCGAGGAAAAAGTCTAATTAGAAGTTTTTCTTTCTCCTGGAAGATCACCGTCTCTCCGTTTCCCGTACTCTCGAGTGCAGCTACGGATGATGTTGATTAAGGCAATTGACCCACGGGGGCTACTTCGCCGTGATTCGACCGTCGACGTACTTAGGAGAATTCGTCACCGTCCCGCCTCGCTTTGTTCTTGCTTGGCGATTCGAAAATTGCCTTCGATACTCATCCGAATTTTCGCGGTATACGTAGAAAGCGTGAGAACGGGCGAGTAGGTTTTCGCGCGATTTACGTAAAATGCAAGTACAGCGTGATTGTCATAAACGGTTCGTATTCTCTTGCGGTTCGCGGGGAGAGATTTCTTAAACGATTTTAGCTGCGATATTTTTACAACGGGAAATCGAAAACTGCCGATATCGGAAAGCGAGAGTCTATTTTCGCCCGCGATAAATTCATTTAACGCGTTATTTTACAGAGGACGTATCGTAAAGACGCTTCGGGCAGGATGTCTGCGAACAGCCAGATGTTCGTCACATGCACGAATTTCGCTCTCTCGTTTTTCGCCTAGCAAATCAATTTTATCGACTGTCCCATTTCCACTTATACTCACTCGCGGCGAAAAATTCGGGATCTAGAATTTTAATCGGGTCGTCGCGCTATTTTTTTCTCGAGTCAAGTTTCACACCTTCCGTCTATATATCTCGAGACTTTTTATCGTTTTCTCAAACGCACTTCTAAAGATAGAAAGCGCAATTGAAACGCGCCTCGCAAAAGCTAGCCGGCTAATCGGGGAACTTCCGAGAAAATCCGTTGGGGTAGGAAAGGAATCGTGACCCCCGTGTTGGGTCATCGCACCGTGAATTCCATTATATTTTCACCCGATCGTGAATTAATTGTCCTCTCGCAATACCGACTGGCGTCAAAATCGACGTTCCTACGGCTTTCACGCGACTCGTGATTTGCACGGCCCGTCGAGCACGTTTTCACCGTTCGCAGCCTCGTCGTAATGAGACATCCGCGTGCTGCTGGCACTCCTTCGCTCGCAGAGAAAGAGGAAGAGAGAGAGAGAGAGATGTAGTCCATCGTCGATCGACATCCTGAACGCAAGCAAGCGACTCGTCCCTCTTACTGCGCAATAGAAAAATATGTATTCGAAGACGACAGAAATCGAGGGGGAAATGAGTGTACAAAAATTTTGTTGAATCAATTATACATGTACATTCCTATACTGTCAAAACGATATTTGTTTTAAATCTTTTGAGTGAAAAATTAGTCGATTTAACAAATATTTCGTTGAATCGAACGATCATTTTACCATCTTTTCGTGCTTGTAGAATAAAAAAAAATGTATTTGATAAAAAAATCACTGTAAAAACGCCTCTCCGCATCAATTTCCCCCCCTAAAGATTGTACCGAGATTCTCATTTATCGCGTAGAACCAATCATGGAATCTCACGCCTACTAAAATTTCGAGATCGAGCCGACGTCCGGTGGAGCGAGTCGAGCGCGATTGGTGCCTCTCGATAGACTTCTCTCGCTCTTATCTCGCGTTCCGATTATCGATTCACGCACTCGAAGCGATTTTTCTCCCTCCTTCCGTCCAAATGATCATTCTCGAGAGACGAAACCCGCTCTTATATTTAAATACGAAATATTCCGAGATGAAATCGGATATCGTTTGACGAGTGAAAAAGAACCTTTTCCTTTTTTTTCTCTTCGCCTCTCCTACCTTCTTCACTTTCCCCTCTAGCACCGACGAATTTTCGGAGGTTCCAAATATAGTCGCGCGCGGGCTTTGTCTGTATAAATGTTTTTGTGTGCTAGAGTGTAGCGCGTGCGAACGGCGGGAGGGGAATAAGAACTTTATTTTTAACCGCGTAATATCGCACACGCGACCAGAATCGCGTGTTGCGCGCTTTTCGGAGAGGAAGCGAAAATTGAAGGACTCGGGAATAATTTACCAGAGCTATTTCAACATTTCGGTTTTCTATGCTTTCAGTTCAATTTCGTTGGAAGAATTCTCGGCCCTCGGGGTATGACGGCGAAGCAACTGGAACAGGAAACAGGTTGCAAAATCATGGTCCGAGGCAAAGGCTCGATGAGGGACAAAAAGAAGGTAATATCGAGGAGATTGACAAAAAAATTGACGAGGATTAAGGCTAGTTTATTTTTTCCGATAATTAGAACGTAATCGGCGCGTCTCGCGAAATGTTGAATTACTGCCAAGTGCTTCCTGAAGCGCAACAAGGGCGGCATTGGCAGCTACAAGCAGACTGTAACGTTCTCAATTCTCTCATTGACCGAAAATCGCTCTCACTTTCTTCCTATCTCGGTTCGCAATAGACACGTAAGAGTCGATAAAAATAATTTCAAACGAATGGAAATTCTTTTCGACCGTTCACCGTTTTAGAGCCATTTTAAAACGCGGTTACGTAATTCGAGACCACTTCCTCGGTGAGACGTTATTGTTATTCCTTTTATCGCTGTTCGCGAGAAAATGAGGTATGGATAGATTCTGTGTATACTGTTAGCCCCCCACTTATGAAACATGAAACTTTTAAGAATTGTACCGATTAGTGATTGACTTGACACCTACAAAAAAAATTAAAAAATCAAAAATAAAAATGTATATATTTGTAATAAAATGACTTGGCCTGTGGTTTCTGGATTGCTCTAGTTGCCTAAAACTCAATAAAAGATAAGTAATTGAAGAGGATATAAGATTTGGGAAAACTTTCTCGCAAGTCCCCGCGGGACCCGTATACAAATCAGTACAATTTTAAAAAATTTCATTTTTCAAAATTGGGAAGCTAACATTACACACACTTCTTGCGGTAAGTTTTCGATCGGTGAGTTCTCTCGCGATGTACTAATTGTCTACGGCAGACGCGACTGAGTCACGTCATAACGATAATGTATACGCGAATCGCACGTGCGGTTTATACATAGAAGTGCGATCCGTGAGATTCGCGAAAGATAAACGACATACGAAATGCGTAATCCGCGCCTATGAGAAATCCGCACCTCGACCGACAAAGATTCCACCTTGACTCATCGAATATGTACTTATATGTATATATGTACATACGTTCGAGCTTCCGTTTGGATGCAGAAGAGAATAGAAAAAAAAGATTTTGTCACCCTTTACGTAATTCCACGAGAGAGAAAAAATATCGAACCGGGCGTTGCAGAAAGCATACAGGTCCGGAAATATCGCTGCGGAGGAAAATTACGATTCCTAGTTTACGGAAATTGCGGTGCTCGTTATCGGTACGGGCTTACCGGTTCTCCATTGGCGACTGAAAATTTTATCAATGTTCTCCTACGTAGCGGATCGAAGAAAGAAAGGAAAAACTAATCGACGAGAGTTGAACGCACGTCCGACGGTTCCATTAACTTGAATAGATCATTGTGCAACTGTTTTGTACGAGCGGCGTATAGCTCGCGTGCCTGAATTTCAAATCGGTGTCGTACATTTTTCCGCGTACGAATAATCGGCCGGGTGACTCGGTAAGTTTTGAGTTACGATTCAATTGAACGCGTTTATCCGCCGCGTATTTATCGATAACGATTTCGACGATTACGTACAAATATTCCAATGCACACGTCTAATCTGTGTATTTTTTGCTTACAAGCTGCGAGCGAAAGTGTACCGTAAGTATATTTAAACGCGTTTTATATAAATCCACGCTCCAGTTTCGCGACGCGAACGAAATCGCGCGAGCTCGTAAACAAACAACTGTTGGTCGCGCTGTTACAATTTTCGTGAAATGTTGAACAGGAGGAACAGAATCGAGGCAAGCCAAATTGGGAGCACCTGACGGATGAGCTTCACGTGCTGCTGACCGTCGAGGATACCGAAAATCGTGCCACCCTGAAACTCGCGCGAGCCGTCGAGGAAGTGAAGAAGCTTCTCGTACCCGTGGTGAGACAGTTCCAACTCATTTATTATCGTCTACTTCGAGTCTAACGAAACTCGAGTTTCCCGTTTTCGCGTACGTCCTGACGGTGATATCGATTGTTAGCAGGCTGATGGCGAGGACGAATTGAAGAAACGGCAGCTCATGGAGTTGGCCATCATAAACGGAACCTACCGGGACTCCAACACGAAAGTCGCCGCTGCAGGTACCTTCCTTAACTCGTTTGTTATTTAGCACAGGAAATAAATACATTGGCTTCCAAAATATTCCGACCAATTCTGTAGAGATCTTTATTTTATAGTTTTAAAAAAATCAAGGGGGTAGTTATTCTTTTCTTTTTGTGTTCATTTCCTGGGCTATACGAACGATCGCGAAAGAAGGCAGATTAAAGATTTCGTAAAGCATTCGACATTGCAGCCTGCGACGAGGAATGGAGGCGAGTGGCCGCTGCCGCTGCGGAGACTCAGCGTCTCTTACCGGGACTTGGGACGCCAATGAGGACGCCGAGCGCCCCATTGGGAGCACCGCTGATAATCTCGCCGAGGATATCGGTGCCGACAACGGCCGCCTCCCTTCTGAACGGTTCCGGTCCACCCGGCTCGCTTCTCTCCGCTGGCGATCCTCACGGATTGATCTACACCCCGTACGCCGATTACGCCAACTACGCCGCGCTGGCCGCCTCGCCGCTTCTCACCGAATACGCAACTGCTGATCACTCTGGTGGGTTGTTCGCTCGCTGACGCTAGGTTTTGCACCTTCCCTCTCGTGAGCAGCCGACGCGAGAGGGAACGCCAGCCGAAATATTCTTCTTTATTCATTAAATATTCTAGGATGGTGAAAGGTGGTGGGGAAGAGAGTCGAGAGGGAGATGTCGAGGGTTGTCACGCTGGGCACAGAGATATTATTTGTTGTTTTATTTTTTAGAAATTTTATTTTTACGAGAGGAAGGATTTTATGAAATTTATTTTATAAATTATTTATTTCTAATCAAAATTTATGGTGCATTAAATTATACTAGTCGGGAAGTATTTTGACTAATTTTTCGATGATCGTGTAAATTTCTCTTGTGATATTTTTGCTATTATTTATATTGGCGTTGGCGAAAAAACGCGATAATTTATTATTTATGTATTTGCGACTGTGTCGAGTGATCTTTCTCCGTGTTCAGCGCGTAGCTCTTGGCATGACGTTAATGAATGTGTGTGAAGTTAAAAAAAAAAAGGAAAAGCATTTGAGAATGTGAAATATTTACGATCAGCGTTATCGCGCGTTATCCAGGGAATGCTCTAGGGAATGGAGTAATTTTTTTCGTATATAAAGTAGAATATATACATATACGTACAGATAGTATCGATATTATATTATTATTATATAATATGCCGTTTTGTCGTAGAAAGATTGTTTTTTAAGATATAAAGGTTTAGAAGAAACAGCCGAATCAGTCATTTACTAGTCGCGCCAGTTGTTATATCGTCTTTTAAAATAAAATGTCAGGTTCTCTTTTTTTCTTTTATCGCCCAGTTAAAACGGTAACATGTCGTATTTTGAGGGAGAATATCAATCGATCGATGGTATTTGGCGCTGTTTGCGTTCCCTGAACCAGGCGGATGTAGCAATACTAGTCTAGAAGTTAAACGCGTATAGAGATCGCGTACGTTTTTCCGAAACGTAAAAACAATTGCTGTAATGCGCATCGATGCTACCAGCAGTTACGATGGTTCGTCGCATATACAGATGGTTACGATTATTGTTGCCAATAATATATTTTATTTGCATGTATGAGAATCGATTGCGCGTGTTGTTTGTTTTAACACGGAATTTTTCTATGTCCAAGCGATCCTTAGATCAGACGATTCGTAGTTCCGAAGATTTTTGTTCAATTTCGAGATGTCTCATTTCGCTTTCACATACGCACATTACTAGTTATTTCGCGCGATGTAGGAAAATCAATAGCTTCAAGATAGTCGCTCGCCTTCAAAGTTAATATCTATTAATAAAGTCCACATCGAGATTAACCACTACTAAAAATTCACTCGAAATTTCTTCTAAAACTCGATTAACGAGAATTCGCCAAGAGGATAATTTTTGTTTCTTCTCTTTTTTTTTATTACATAAAAGTGCGACTTATCGTGGGCGGCTATCTTGGCGCAAACTCGCTCCCGTCCGATTGGTATCTAGAATGTCCTTGGATCCACTAGAAGATACAGATTTTAAACACATACAGTATTGAGCCGGTGAGCTGATCACTCTTTGAGACACTGTTGAGCAGTACGTATCACTTCTTTGCTATCGAGAAAAAAGAGGATCGACTATTTTTTCGCAATAGCAATACAGTTACCCGGTGGTAAATCGTCATATGAATTATATGTTTTCATATTTATGCGCGCAAACGTTGTTTTTTTTTTTTTTAATTTTAATCAAACGTGAGTAGTATACTATTACTTTCTTTGTAATTATGGATATATCTTCCGATCAGTAAGAGACGTCCAGTAATAAGTTGTGTGGCACACCATCGTGCTCTACTCAATGCAATAATCAAAGGCCATTCATTGTTATAGTTTTATTATATTATATAAAAATTATATATTTATTGAATTAGTATAATAGTATTACCGTTATAGCTCTTCAGATTTTTTTATAGTTTCTTTTTTAGTCGCTATTTAGAGATAGATGCAATTGCGAATAAATTGGAAGGAAAGTGAATGCAACTTTCGAAATATGTATTAGAAGTCAAAAATTTTAACGACGTTTATCAATCTTCGATTTTAATATGACGGTGGTGGATTATTATTCAAATGTCGGTACTCTTTTTTATAGTTTTCTTTTTCCTTTACGTTCTTCGATAACGATTTTTAACGCAATTCCTTCGGACGAATAATTCTACAAAGTGCCACTAGAATCACGATTGAATCCCTAGGGTTGATCTAATAAACGATATTTAACAGCGACTAACTCGATCGGTCCGCCTCTCCTACGAAACTTACTCACCCCATTTCTTAAACTCACACGCGTCCTACTGACCTGTTCGAGCGTACCTGTAATCTCGATGAGAATTTTTTTTCCATTGGTAAACACGCGAATAGCTTTATAAAGTTAGTAACGCCGATGAATCTAACAAAACAGGGAATAATATAACATTCTGTGAACGGACCAGGACTTACTTCAAATTACTTTATAACAAGTTAGAAATAACAGATAGTTGAGATTAACAATGTTTGGCGATCAAATGTTTAAATTCGAGCGAATATTTCCGATAACTCAATACTCTTACTTAATCGATAATTGGATATACGATACGAGATGTTATACATGAGTAATGGCTGGTGATAGGTAGGCTATGCGTAGTCTTACGTAGGATTTTTAGGCAGACAATAGGCTTAGAAAGAATACCCCGGGACCAAACAAACAAAGTTTTATTTAGGACTGATGATTCTAGCGTATATTTGTAGCCAATTTAATGAATTCAAGACTATCCGTTCAAAATTGTATTGTAATTAAAATTTTTCGAACACTCCATATTCATCGATCCGGTATACAGTAGAATCTCCGATGTCGGCTACGCTGTTTCTCAGATTTTTGCCCAATACCTCAGTTAATCAAATTGATAGTCTTCGAAGAACATAATTATGCTACGACGAGAAATCGCGTATATTACTTTATATTATTTTATACGATTATTTAATTTTATTTTTATAAAGACTTAGCAATTATATTTATACAACGTTGAGGAATGCTGCGATGGGTGGGTTTAGATTTAATACTCATAACCGCTGTGAATGAATCAAAACGGCTTGATACGTATGGAATATGTATGAGACTTATCCGATTTCAATGACGAGAAGTAATAATCAAAAGTGAAATTATAGCCATATTTAAATTATTTCGTTTTAGGGGAATGAAATTTCCCGTTTATATGAAATCCGGTATTGCGCATAAGTCTTATTTACGGTAATGTTAATTTTATTAAGATGAAATTTGTTGGAATTTGTTCCTTGGGATATAATGAGTCGTTTTCATACTACGTATTAAAAGTGGTATAATTTCAGTTGTTCGAGTCTACAAAAGGAAGACACGCTCGTAATTCCCACGTAACAAATTCAAGATTATGTGATCAGCGCAAATTGTGAGAAGCGGATTTGTAAAATACTCAATGTCGATGGACAAAATTTGTCGCGAAAGCTCTCTGTGGAATTACTCGCTTGTGACGAGTAATCAGGACGGAACGTTTCTTACAGTTTGCGCTGTAATAATCGATTAATTATAATTTAATTTAATAATTATTGTTGATAGCGGCAGAATCAAGCATTCGACTGCCGACGACTGTGGAACTTTTAATTTATGTGTAATGAAAAAGCATAAAGCGGGACGATTATTGAAATTTGTATGTTGGGGACAGGTGCAGCAGCCGCTGCGAAGCAGCGTAGGCACCTGGGTCAGATTCGCGAGCACCCTTATCAGAGGGCCGGTGCTCTCTCGTGAATACAGCGAGTTTTCCAGAGAGTACTGTTCGCACCTCCGCGGAAAGGTTAGTCTGCACAGACGTTCATTATGTTCTTTTATTATTTTTTTTTTTATATTACAGCACATTGGCTCGATAGATATCGAAATTCGGTGGCTCGTTTGTGTAAATTTGCTTTTTGAGATAGCATAAATCTGATTGCCATGGCTTCGTAAATGGAAGCTCTATCGTATCAGATCGACGAGACATCGTTTTCCGATATCTAGAAAGTTTTTTTGTACCGCCTACCAATGTATGCAAGAGTTTTCACACGCCAGTAGATTGTATTTTCTTCATACCGGTTATATTGACGTGTGTATGCTCGTTCTGTGTACCTGACACCGCGTCGATCGATTTCGATCCACGTTGAAATTAATTTTCACTCCACACTTAGACCCCCTTACCCACGGATCTATAATATAAAGCCCTATTTTATATATTCTTGCATTTCAATCACACACGTTACACAAGCGGATAAATCGCTTACGATTGGTTATAACTTTCGATGTTAAATTTATCTGGAATGTAAAAAGAGAATTTTTATCGCAAAAGATCAAAAGCAACGACTTTCTATGAAGGAAAGAGAACGAATTTTCTCGTAGGAGTTGCACAGCCTTGCCGAGCGAGATTGCGAGGAACGTTTAGCTACGTAATACGTTAAGCATATTGTTACATTACAGCAATGTCTCTGTTTGGACGATAGGACAAACGACGACATGATTTATGAGAGAAATGTTCTATTTGGCGTAACTCCCCGCTCCTAGGTCTTAAGCAATTCGTTGTCCGCTATTGTTGATCGTTTTGAAGTTAGCATCGCTATACCGTCGAAAATGGCTGAAAAGAAGGCGGTAAAAACGATGTGGGTGCGCACCTACCCATCCTTACAAACATTGAGTATAACAAACACTGTTGAATTTGTAAAGGAAAAAATTTTGATTTCTCTCGATTAAGAGATCCATCGATATGTCATTGATATTTTTTGGTAATATCTTGATATCGATATCGATGGTAAACGAATAACAGTATTGTAAGCAGGATAGGGGTAGCGTGATGCTTATGAAAAGAGAAACAACGTAAAAATACGAGGTGCTCTAAATATTAGTGTATGTTGTAAATAAAATTTCAATTGCCGTCTTGTTGAAAAGAAATGCTTTCCAGGAAGTTATATTTTGCATTTTGTCTCATTCGTTTGGCAACTTGTGCCTGTGGAACACTTATAGATTTTCCATTTAATGTATATAAAATGATATGCTATATACACACACACGAAGAAGAAATTATTATTATTACTATTACCAATATTATTATTATTAATATTAATATTATTATTATTATTATTATATGGTAAATAAATATTTATATGAAAAATGATCTTCTTATTTTAAACAAGAGTTGCAGGGGTGGTAACGCGGTACGACGTGGCGTAAAGATCATTGATAAGTAAAAATAAATGAAATAAATCGCGCGAGATAGCAGGCCAGTTGGAAAATCAAATTTTCGCGCATTCGATAGACGAATTTTTTTTATTAATTTTTTCTAGGTTTCATTCAGTGTTTCGTATCGTATTCGTTCTAAATAATCCTCCACTGGTCTGTACTTTCGCAGATTCGTTTAACAAGTACTTCACGTCGAAAAATGCTGCCGGAGATGGCGTGTCCTACCTTTTTCACGTACTACCACTAACATTATTATTTTTTTCTATAATAATTTATATTGACACCCTTTATCATAGACGCAATCTCATCCATTACATAGTATGCACAACTGCACCATTTTTTTTTTATGATAAACTAACAAAAATGCTCCACATGGCCAAGTTGACACTAACTTCTTATTTATAAATATATATATACAAACATGAGGAAAACGTACATTTTTAATTATTCACGTATAGATTTAATATTTTTTTTTTTTTACAAATAATACGCTTTTTGAGATGCCTGGAATTTTTTACTATAGATATGTCCTACGTGGCACGTGCGTAATTCATGAGCCTCTGAAACCTGCTTGCTGATGGGACATTATTAATAACTACATTTAATATGATCCTTGTAATAATAATTGCAATAACTATTTATGCATATTTTTTTTAGTCAATCTCATTTGATTAAATTTAGTCACTTACTTAGCGGTGCTATGTGGTGGCAGGTGCACACCCAGGCTGCCTCTAAAAGTCAATGTATTACTTGGAATAACGATCTACTCGTAACGGCGATGGCTAAACAACTAAATTTTCTTATCTTTATCGGTTCACAATTTTTATACGTTAATGCATTTGTCCATAACTTTTTTTAATCGTATACATAAGCGGTAAACCCTTTGTGGCGGGGCAAACAAAAACACGAAAGATCGGACGCTCGGAGAAAAAATTTTGTTCGTCTTGTTACAAAACTCGATGAGAAGTGCATGTCGTTTGTAAAAGTCCTATTAAATCAATTAATAAAATTCTCAACGTTGAAATAAAATTCGATAAAAATATGTTTCAGTTGCTTGGTTTCATAAAATTATTTCTCTGAAATTGTACGTCACTTAATGGAATTTTAACCATATTGCTCAATTAATTTTTGTCTTGCCTAAAAGGGTTGCGCTCTAAAAAAACAAAACCTCACGTGTGAAACAAAAGGGTTCAGTAATTTGTGATTGTCCTATGCGCGGGGAGGGTACACGAGCCATATTGTATAGTGTACGCTAATAACAGTAAACATTTGAATTTCTGAATGAAATTTGTTAAAGAAAAAAAAATTTCAATACGGTCATTACACAGTGTGTGAAACGTCAATTTTCGTACAATGTTTCGTAAAATTATATTGTAAGTGACGCATACATAAATGCTTCCCACTAATAATATTTACAATAGTTAGTGCAAAGCAATGCTAGTTGATAAGTCACTTTGACTCTTTACTATTCTGTTTCGATATCTGGAGTCGAATATCAAAATGATATATTGTTAATCGTAGAGTTTCACATTTCAAATAATTTTCAGAATAAACAACATCTTTACTCTCATCGCTTTATCTCATCAATTAATCGAATGTATACACGCGCGAATGAACGTTGCGAACATTGCATAAAAATCTAATGAACTGTTCAACTTTTTTAATTTTCTAATGGACTCATTTAGATAGCATTTTTCTGTACGTAATTCTCGATTATATAGCATTGCTTTCCATTAACCATCAATTCTCTCAGCTGACTAGCTATAGTTATAAATCAAAAAGTTATAAACTTAAACTTAATGTTAACGTCAGTCAGATCATAATCAAATTACTAACAAACTGTTTTTCTTTTCTTTCTTGTTAACCCTGGTTGCCCATGGCCTGTAGGCTTGGAGTGCTAACAATGGAATCCACTCGCCCCGTGCTAACACCTGGACTCTGGAAACCAGCATCCGCGCATTCGATCGGTTCGACCAACCCAGCCGATGATCTTCGCCGCCTTCCGCGTCACCACAGCCCTGCTCATCAAGCTTATCCACCTCCTGTATATCCTCGAAACGTTAAAATTGAAAAGAGAAAAGAGAAAAAAAAACTTTCAGGTTGTGTAACGAAGAAGAGATAGATCCTTCGCTATTGTCCAGGTTTGGCGCGAGATGACACTATTTCATTAGTTTTCCAGTACTTACCTGTGTTGATGTCGCAATAAGAAAAAACAAGTGAAATTTAAGAACAGTCGAGAAAAGAAACTTTGGAATATATATTTTATACGCTCTTAGATTCAGTATAGGATACTAAGAAGACATCACAAAGTAACAAGCGGACACAAGATGCAAGAATTGCAAGATACTCTCCCCTGTCGACAAAGTATTTTTGCTTAGTTAAGACGTATATCGAATTGATATAAATTATAAGATTTTCTTTATATTATATTTTTTGTTTTTCTCTTCTTTTTTATTTGTATCGCATTACAATTCGATTAAGCGTTTTAAACGAGGCCAATCGCACGGTATTTTATACCCAAACGCGCCTTAACTTAGTGAATGTGTGCCAAACAGATACAATTTTTAGACTAATCGAAGTTCAGCTTTCGATACAAAAATTTTCGTCGATATACATTACCTCTTTTATAAAATACAAATTACTATTTTCAGATACGGTAAAAGTTAAGACCGTAAGGTCTTCAAGTCTAATATTCTCTTGAATCGTCAAAATTTGATTATTGCGTATGAATCATTATACGCAATTGATTGTGAAAATGTTTTCGGTAGTATCGTTATATGCTTGATAATGAAATAAAAATCAATGATATTTTATATAAAAAGCCTTTAGATAAAAAGAAAATATATAATGTTGAAATATGATATTGTTATACAACATTGTTAATAATTGAAGAATAGTATCATCATGCAATACGTTGTTTTCTAAAAGAAGAATTGTAAATTAATTCAAATGCTGTATTCAAGTAACTTGATAGTCATATTTTCTACGTATTGGTAATAAAGTTTTGCGATAAGAACTTTTGATGAAAATGTTGGCGATAAAATATATCGAACAAAAAATATAGATCTGTTGTCAACACTTCTTGTTTCGAAATTATTATTTTATAAGTTATAAATAATATAAATAATTGTATGTTATTTTGTTCAAATGCGAAAGAGCGATTGCGTGAGAGATTGATTTACTTAATATTCATTAACATTACATTATATTGATTACACATTGTTGACATTTAGGTCTGCCATATGTATATGTAAGTATAAGAATTTCAGCGGTATGGTAATACCGCTGTGTAGCTAGTTATGTTTAACATGTTGTGCCTGTCGTGCGAATTTGAAACGCAGGGGTTTTATCTGTCATAAGTGTCCTAACGATACCAGTAGCTTGTTTTTCTTGTAAATAGATGTTAAAAACACTGCTACGCTAAGAGTGATCTGAAATCTACTTAAAATCACAATGTGAGTTCATTTTTGACATAATGTATTACTATACGTAAACGATAAGATCTATATCGAAGCAAGATCATCGTCTTATTATACTTATATAGACATAGTTACTTGAATTATTTTAGTGTTCATATTAGGGTGTTTCGACAAAATATTTTTATTATCTTCAAAGGAAATTCAGAAATTGAAAGTGTACTCGGAAAGAAAAATATTGTTGAACTCTGAGTTTTTAATATTAGTATCCGAGACTCTATCGTAAGATCCAAACTCGTAATTTGTACCAATAGATTTTTTGGTAGATGGTAAAATAATTCCAAAACACATTTTTTAAATTGTCTTCAAGTCAATTTAGTTGCAGAAATTTGAAATTTAACGTTTTTCTCTTTTTCATCAAATTAGGATACCGATTAATTAAATTTGTTAAACTCTAACATTAATATAAAATATTTAAATTCTTTTTAAGTATACGTTACGTTTAAGGAATTCTTTTGAAGAGAAATTTTTGTTTCGAAATATCCTAATTCATATACATGTCCACCATGTTTATAGAAAGCAAATTATTTTATTTATCGATTATTAGAAATTATTGCTTCAAATTATTTTAATTTTTGAATTATTAATTCGAAAATCAAGATGCACGTTTGTATATGATATTTAAAATCATTTTTCTTATATTTCCTTGTTTTGTTTATGTGCACAAATTTTAATTAACGCACACTTATGAGATCTGCATAGTTTAAGTAAATATTGTCATGATTTACTTCTTGAATCAGGATATCTATTTTCAGAGATATTAATTTATTAAAAGAATTATTCAGTAATACGATAAGTAAGCTCCTTCTATCGAATCTCTGATATCTCGATTATATTTCTGTTAAGCAGAAGTAAAGCATGACATAATTTATTGGAAGTGAAGTATCGTATATGAATATTATACCTAACAGTTATGTCAAAAATTACGTATATGCAGAAGTTTTGTCAAGATGTGAAATCTGAATTTATATCCTCATTGTAGTAACATAGTTTATTGTCAAAATTTATTATAACTGATTTTTCAGTTTTATATGTTATTTCAATGTTCATATGTCTATGAACATTATGCAGGATATCGTGGCAATATTAATATATAGGTAGTAGTCTTGAATTCTAAAGAGTCTAAGATCTGATTAAAAATATATAGAAACTTTATATCACTCAAAAATGTATAATTTGCAATAAAAATGCAAGAGATACAATAACAATTATAAATAAATGTAAAACAATTTTATTTTATACGTTTTTTTCAGATTCTAGTAAAATATTAAAAATATTCAATTTTTAAAATAAATATCAACAATTAGTGGAGAAAGAGATAAGATAATCAGGAAATGGGTTCGATATACAAGAATAATTTTATTCATCTTATTCTATTTTTATGATTGTTATCAAAATATCATTATAGTTCAATAAATTTTAAAATTTCAAATCGTTTATGTCCAATGGTATAGAATTTTATAGTTTTATTATGTAATCAATTCAACCAAATAGATTGAAATTAATAACTCCCGCTTTCTACTTGGAAATATATGAGAGAAATACTTTTATCACATCTGTCACAACTGCGATCGTTTATGAAACTAATAATAAATAAATAAAAAACTAAAAAGAATATTTTTATTTTTTTCATTGCTTGTACATATTCTAGGCATAAAAACACGCGTATCACAATTGTACAAGTGCACGAATTTCTTCATCACGTTGAAATATATGTAATAATCATTATACATCGAACGTTGAAAATAAATTCATGTTTTTGGCAAACGGTAAAGACCGCCAGAAAAGAGTAGTTGATGTTCCCTAACTTTTCTATCGAGAAACTGCCTTAATTCTGGCAAACCGCATTCCACAGCGCCAGGACCTTGTGATGCAAACATCTTCAACATTTGATGTATTCGTTCCAAAGGCATTGAGTCCAAGTTAGTGAGCATGCCGACAATATAAGACCAAAAAACTTGTAACTCCTCTTCTCTTTGATCACTTGCGGAAGCCATAATACTTTCTGACTCCTCTTCTTCAACTATTTCGGCTACTGATCTATTTTTCGTTGTACACTCTTCCTGCAATACGTATACGTCGTTTGAAGATTCTTTCAGTAGACCTTGTGATATCCAGAATGCTATCTTGCGACGCAATATTGTAGCTGGTGCGTGCATTTCTTCCGCTAAATCTTCTAATTTCCATTCCGCTAAATGATAAAATTATAATATTAATAAACAGTAATAAGAAATATATAAGATTGGTGGATAATCGATTTCTTACGCTTCTTTTGAAAATGTAAAATAATTGTAGCATGAATAGGGGTAACGTTTATATCTATTTTCCGATTTTTTAATTCTATTTCTAAATTAACATTCCCTAAGTGAGGTTTCCAGCATAAAGTTCTGTTTCCTTTTAAAGCTTCGAATGCTTTTACGTATTTTGCTAATTGATCCTGAACAATTTTAGGTAGCTCCAGTTTCCAGTCTTCTTTGAACGGCGGCCAAAATTGTGCCGAAAGTATTAAAGCAGATGTAGAAAAATGTTCTTCTTCTTCACTGTATGTTGCATCAGAGTGAATATTTCCATCGATTCTTTTTGAATCGTACACGTCTTTCAACATCACTTCGCAATAATGAAGTTGATTCTCGCCGAACCGTCTTTTCAATAGTTCCAAATGTCGAATTTCTCTATCGGTGTGGTAATTCAGTTGTGACAACAATCTATCCGCCAACAAAGTACGATATTCATTGACGAACAGATCCTGACTACCATATACATTTACCAACATTGATATTATATCAGACATTCTACGCTGCGTGGATTTAGCTAGAAATAAAAGATAATTTTGATGTAATATCGATCATACAAGTTCTACAAATCATTTTACCTGGATCCGCATCAACGGGATCTGGAGTCCAATTTTCCCAGTCTTCATTTTCCTCGTCCGCAGATCCATCATCTAATTGTAAAGATTCACCTTTCACTAACTCGTCGGCTAGATCGCTCGGAGAATCGTCCAATAATCCGCTAACTACACAACGCACAGTATCTTCTCTGCTACGTAAGTAAACTCTACAAATTATTGAAATCGCATAAAGTCAAATCTATTCAAACTTTATTACATATTAAAATATTATACGAATGTACTTGATTGGTTCGGTCACTGTCTCTAAAAGTACTCCAGTTGGGTCCAATTGTCTTAATGCTTTTATAGCAGCAATATAAGCAGTTAAAATATCAGGAGTATTTACACCTGGATGCAGAAGCCTTGTTTTAAGAGCCTCTTGCAATGTTTTCATTAAATCCTTACGTACATCAGTTCTATCTAGACAAATTTTTAAATCATCGATAGCTGGTTGTGAATCAGGATATTCTGTAAAATTAAAATGAAAATGAAAGAACCGTTACATGAAATCTTAAATATCAGATTACCTATTATAATATTGAATAGCTGATCTATTCTAATTCTAGTATATGTTTCATAAAGATAATGCGATAATTTATATTTAAATTTATTAATGGCATTGCGAACTTTTCCTTCAAGTGAAACAGTTTTAGAAGATCCACCTGAATAAATCCGGATTAGCCAACTCATAACAACAGTTTCCAGCCACTATAAAATAAAAATGTGTATAAACTCAAATACCATTAACTTATTAAATTTCTAATATATCACAATATTACTTACATTTTCCAGAGGAACTAATTGAGATACATCAAATATCCTATCGCATGTTTGACTGACATGCAATTTAACTCGTCCATTTATTAATGAAGTAAGTACATTACCAACTAATCGTTCTAATAAATCAAGTTCAATTAATTTTCTGTTGGTTTCATGGAACATATAAACAATCATTTGACATTGACATCGGTCTATTTCTTGACTACATCCTGTGCAGTTTATACTATCATTTGAAGATAAATCTGTTTGTATATTGAAAATTTAAAATCATATAACATAGTTGATAATTCAGTTCAGAACCAAAATTTCTCATTACCTTGTGAAGCATTATCTGTATTACAGAATACATTAAATGCTATTTTATAAAATTGTTCAATTATATTTTCATGATTAACTGGAATTTGACTAAGCAGTGTAGCTCGAAGAATGAGTTTGAATTCCTGATAGATATTATATTTTTTTGGGCATTTATTAACAATCTGTTCAAGTCTTTTTAACATAGGTGTTAATTCAGATAAATTATCGTATAACTGATTAACAGCATTTTTAAACAGATCAAATCCTTCTTGTTCATCTTCTACAGTTAAAAAGTTTTTCCAAAATGCAGGGGCAATATGTTGTCGAATATATTTTTCAATGTAATAGACCACTACATCTTTAGTATAAATTTCCAGACACATTTTCTTTAATTCTAAATCAATAGAATTAAAATGTTCTCCTGTACATTCACTGTGTAGCTGTTAATAAATGAAAATATATGTAAGAAATGGTAAAAAACCAAACCATTACAAAATAAACATATTTTTAACCTCTCCATTTATAATAGGAAATGCGTATTCCAATTTACAATTAATACTATTTTCAGTTTCCCAATCTTCCATTCTTATGAAATATAGTAAATGATTTCGGGTGTAATTTCTGCTTGAAAAAATTTATTTTATTGCTAATTGGTGAAAAGAAATTTGATTGAATTTGTTGACATCTTACTTATAGAGGGCAGCACAGCTAGAGTTTCATGATTTTATTGTGTAGGTTGAATACATACGAGATAAAGCCTATCTATACTACACAGTACACCGGACCATACCCCCCTCAAACCGGGAAACCGTTCCCATCTTACACGGTTATCGTTTTGCTGTCATTAGTCATTTTTCATAATTATCTTATGTGAAACACATGAGTTTTTGAAATTACTTCAACAAGACTATCCCTCAAGTCGCCAAGATGCCGGTGAGTAATGAAAATTCTACAATTCATCGTTAACAATAGTTATTGTCCAAATCATATTCTAAGGGTGTTACCATACGTCATAACCCATCAATGACACTTATCAATTCATTCTTTGAAGAAAACACAACTATTAATCCTTTTTATTCATAAAAATTACAGCAGCATAATTTGTCTAATTAATATTTTCGAAAAAAATGAAAATAAAATTTTAACATCTTATTTTTAAAAAATTTAAGCATTAAAATTAAATAATTTAATTTTTAGGCGTATCATTCAAGTTTTGTAGAAAATACAAATATTGTTGGTAATATGGCACTATTGCCACTCAAAACCAATTATAGAGGACCTGCCGCTCGATTTGAGGGTAATGGCATGGATATTATTGATGAAGCATTATATTACTTCAAAGCCAATGTGTTCTTTAGGACATATGAAATTAAGGTATTAAAATTCCATGATATATGAATAATAATAATTAACTATATGTTCATATGAAATATGTAATTGTTAATCCAAGTTGTTAACTGTGGTAGAAAATAATTTATTTTATTTTTCTAGAGTGAAGCTGATAGAGTTTTAATCTATATTACATTGTACATTACGGAATGTTTAAAGAGGTTGCAAACCTGTGCTAATGTCAATGACGCTGAAAATAAATTATATCTACTAGCTCTTTCTAGATATGATATACCTGGCGATGCTGGATTTCCACTTAACTCTGTGTATGCAAAACCAGCAAATGCTACAGAGGCTGGTATGATGAATTTTGTTTATAAATTTCTATTAATGAATTTCAAAATTATTGTTTTTTTTTTTCAGATACTATGAAACAATATTTATTACAAATTAGGCAAGAAACTTCATTTAGATTGATCGAAAAAGTATATGGTGCTGATGGAAAACCTAGTAAATGGTGGCTATGTTTTGCAAAGAAAAAGTTTATGGATAAATCATTATCTGGTCCTGGTCAATGATTCTATAAATACTGTTTTAAATTGTTCATGAATAAAATTTAAACAATAAATATCAAGTCGAAACATTTTAATATTGGAACTATTGAAATCAACTAAACCATATTATAGTATATTTGTGGTATCTTTACGAAGTTTATTTATATTTAATAAAATAATTTTTAATATTTTACTGCATGTTTTTTATTTTCCTATTGTTTCATTTATAATTTATCAGCATTTAACTTCATATCACGAAGCTGTGGTTTTATTTGACTTAACAAAATAGGTGAAGGATCAACTTTAGTTATATGAAAATGATGTAAAAGAATATGTACAGACTTTATGAAAGAGATATTTATTAGCTCGATACATCAAAATATTAATACAATGTAACGTAGTAATAATAAAATGGTGTATCTTGCTTTGTATAGATGGTAAATAATTAAATAGATTATCGCTTCCTGCGGAGAGATAGCGAGTTTCTTCTGAGCCAAGCTGCACGTCGCGAACCTCCGATCGTCTGGGAATATCTGTGTCCCTTGCCCAATCCACGAGAGCTTCTTCCAGCAGAGGTCTTTCCACGAAGTTCACGGTGTTTGTGAACGGCATTACAGATCCAGTTAACTTTGGGATCACGACGGATCGCCTAAAATATATTAAAAATCAATTATTAAATAATTTTATAATAACTTTTAAAATACATAATCATGTATATGGATTTGTCAGACATCCAAGGAAGAAAAGAAATCATTATCTTTCAATAATTATAATATGTTATCATCATATATATAAGTCCACCAAAACCTCAATATTATCATATCGATAATTATTACCTTGTGTGCAGGGTCGACTAAAATGACTTCGTAATATTTGTAGGAAGAATCTTGGGCTACCCAGTAACTGTTGAGTACTCTCAATCCACCACAGCGGCGACCAACTCGTTCCTGTGAAATAAAATAATGAATAGAGAAATGCAAAAATTGAATTTATATATTTCATATTCTAATGTAAATCAGAAATACAACATAATCCCCATGAAAAGTAAGAGTGGTGCATGGTACATATCATCATTAGAGAATGAAAATTTGTCATAAATTAAAATGAAAAATAGCTCACCTCGGCAACAGACTGTAATTTTCTTGTCGGCTTAAGTTGATTTACACCATGGCTTTTTGGTTTGCCATAAGTAGCTCCCTTGGGAACTGGGCGTTTACGTCCACCACGGCGTACACGTATCCGGAAGATAACGAATCCTAGTAACAGAAATTTAATTGATTTTAATTTTGTGTACATCTAAACATTAGTTTGATCAATCAATACTTTATTCAAATTAAAAAGATCAGCAGTACGTTTCCTCCCCATCGAATAGTAGGAGTGGTGCATGTACATGTCATCATTTCAAATTTCAAACGAACATTGCTAAGTAAATAATCATCCAATTCATTACGACTATAGAATTAGCGATTTGAAATAGATGTCGAAAATTACTTTGTTGTACAAACAACAAAGCTGTATTTTTAATAATTCAATAATAGAAATATGAAATGTTTTCATATTTTCCATTTTTGAAAAGAATTGATCAAATAACAAATTTAATGTAATCCAATGATATTACCTTGCTTAGCTTTGTAACCGAGACGACGAGCCTTGTCTGGTCTTGATGGACGTGGGGCACGATGCATTTTCGTCAATTGACGATATTGCCAGCATCTCACCCGAAGCAAGAAGCGGAGCACATCGCTCTGCTTTTTGCGGTACAACTCTTGCATATATTTATATGCACCCATGGTGGATTCCTACGGCAATGATCCATTTGTTATTATTTCGATATTCTTTACTCAGAAAACATCGAAAAAAACAAAGGTAATTTTTCAAATTAGAAACTTTTAACTCTGTAAACATTATGGTAAATAAAAAATTCGAAATCCATTTTGATATTAGGTTGTGAGATTCCATCCGGCGAGGTTTTTCGAGGTTAGTCTCACATTAAACAGTAAATAATCTTTAAGAACTGTGTAATAAATTAAAATTATGAAAAATTTGAATGAGTGAAATATTCTCAACAAAACGTATAACATTTTGCAATTGTTTAAATTTATGATGGCGATGATGTATGACGATTACAAAAACACTACACTCACCCCACGTAATTACAACAGAAAGAAAGGTTGGTCGCTCCAAGATGGAAGCGCTGGAAGCGCTTACCATGAACTACAGAAATCCATGAACGCACGTGTGCCGTACCCACATCTAGCGCCATCTTTAGTACTAATCAACCGTACCGACAGCGCTGCGACAACACTGGCGCGCTCTCATATTAGAATATTTCTATGAATTTCGCAGACTTCATGCTGTTTATCGTGCAAGACTTTTGAATCATAACAACACTTACGATTCAACCTTGTTTAATATTTTAATAAACTCAATTCAATTCGGCACGTATTTATTGAAAACACGAACAAGAATAACAAATTTGTAACCCTGTGAATTATATGGATGTACGTCTGAGCATTTGGATCGTTTGAATTAAACAAACGGTGAGATATTTTCTTGCAGTCGGCATTCAAAAGGTTAAACCATTACAAACAGTGAGATTCGATCGAATTACTGAATTTATAATGAACGATATTATTGAATGGTATTTTATAAGGTAACCTTTCTCCGTATCAAAGGGTTAATTAATTAAAAATCAGAATGCGTGCCGCAAGGACGCTTCGGTTATAACGTTTTGCGACCTTATTCTTATCGAGCGACCCGTTGACCTCGACAGGTGGGAAAAATTGATTATTTTCGCTGAAAATATTCACTCTTGTTGGATCTAGCGCAGTACGCGATGGAGGGCCGTTCGGGCAGCATTAAAGAGCCAATTTACTATCCACCGGGTAGCGTCGGCGCCGGTGGAGGCGACAATTCGTCGGTTGACCTTGAATTGAGTACCCGTGGCTCCGGTGGCAGTCTCGAGCTCGGCTTCGAGGATGGCGCGGCTCTCCGTGTACCGAAAAAGTTCATCACGAACTGGCGTCAGGCCTGCGATCGCACCCGCGACCGAACTAAGGATCTTCTGAAAAGATGGAGAACGGTACCGAACAATGTCGAGGAACTCACTAACGCAGTAGCCGCCGCGACCGTCACCACCTCCACAGCTAAGGAACTCGACAACACTGGATGGAGCGTTCACGTCTGGAGTATGCATTTTCCGTGTGGTTTAGATGCACTTCAACTCAAATGTGCACCCATTATATTATATAATATAATATAGGTAATACATGTAAATCGATAAATTTCTCGGTTTCTCATCTTTTTTTTTTTTCAATTATATAAACGAATTTCTCTTAGGATCTCGATTACGTCTCAGTTTATAGAGATAGAAATTTCAACAGCTGGTTAGCTGAGATGAATTTAGAGTATTCGAATTACATCGGATGTATATTTGTTGATTTTTCTACAATCAATATTGCGAACCGGAATTGTTTGTAAACTACGCGACCCCGAAAATATTGCATCGCCGATTTTGAAAACAAGGTTTATCAGTTATTACCGTTTATCCTCTTACGACGGGGTTATACGCAATCGATACATTCTTATTTTCAATTTTTATCGTTTTTAATCGTCTTCGTTGGCGTGTGGGGTGCGATGCGATGAAACTCGAGTTGGAGTCGAGCGACTAATCATAATTGTAAAATGGCAGCTACGTGGGTCAGCCGATTCCCGAGCGACGAGAGTTTGTCAGCGAGTGACTTTTTTGGCAAATCTGGAGATTCGAAAGCGCTCGCGCCCATTCAAAGAGACAAATTCGCGCATTTCTTCAATTACCTGTTGGATCATGATAAAGATGGTTTCATCAGCCGTAAGGATTTCGAATTATTTTCGGAAGTACGTAGAACCATTATAATTATAATAATTTGCTTAACGGAATATATACCATCATATATAATTTGTAATAAACGATAAATTTCTTCTATAGCGTTTGAGGAGATTCGCTGACTGGTCTTGGAACGGGCCAGAGTATTTACATTTAGTAGAAATCGAAGAAGGATTGGCGGATTTGTTTTTACGCGATTATCAAGGTGATCCTCAACCGGATAGACGATTGGATTTGGAAGATTGGTTAACTTGGTGGGCTCGTATCGTTGCGCCGCCAGAAGGACCGAATTACTACAAACTACCATATTGGATCAAGCTCTTGCCTAAAATTTTCTTTCTTGCCATCAATAACTCTGGTACTGGTTATATAAGCAAGAACGAACTCGGTGCTTTTTACATGTCCGTCATCGGTTTTGACGAAGAGAGGGTCAACTATTGCCTGGACATTGCATACGACTCCATGACCTCTGTAAGCGATTTCATTTTTTGAAATTTAAAATTAAAAATTTTTAATTAAAAGAATTAATTCATTTAATTAATTAATTTTTCATTTTTTGGGAAAACTTTTATTCCATTTCCGAATAATTTTCTTCTAGAGCGGAGATCATTTACTAGGATGGCCTCAGTATCAACTTGTTTTTGCTAATTATCTTTTTGCCCGAGGTCCTTTCGGTCCTGGCGAGCATTTCCTCGGAATGTCTGATTCCTGTATGCTACGTGGCAACGACGTGCCGTTTCCTATCGATTATTCCGCGATGAACACACCGAAAGATAAATTAGAGATTTACAGTCCGAACTGCAAAACCAAAAGACGAAGTGTAATGGTGTAAGTCGAACGAAGTATTAATTAAGAGAATAAATTTTCTGAAAAATCGAAAATTTTTTATTTACAAAATTTATTTCAAGCGTTCAACACTTTCGCATCGAAAAACCATTGACAAAAATATTATTTAGAGGTATGAATAATGATCTTAAAAACTATATTTATAGAACTGGCACTGGGTGTGTGATGAGTGGTTCTATTCGCGACAATTATGGCAATTGTAAAAATTAATTACGATGATTAATTAACGAACTATGCTTATAAATAATGTGAGAGTTTAATTAAATATTTTTGTTAAGGGTGCTCGTACTATCGTGTATACTTGTTATATATATATATTAAATACGCGCATGGAGCACCCTAATCACACAATCCTGAACATCGATAATCAATTCCTCGTATGTCTCGTGGAACGGTGGCACATTGACATCTCTTGTCGAAACGACGATGGAGATTCGATAAATGCACTAATAACGGCAGTGTTAATTTAGTTTTAACTCTCATTTACTGTCTTAGCCCAAACTCCAAGTACAAACGTTTCGATTTCGCATTCGTTCGTTCCACGTAAAATCTTGAAGAGACCATCCTCACCCCAGTTGTATCCCCAAGAGTTGGCAACCAACTAAAAAAATTTTACGAATTAGTCGAGTCAAAGATAGATAAGGTTAATCTTGTTTTACGATATTTACCCAATATTTGGTTGGATGTCCACGAGCGGATGTCTCGCCCCATCCTATAATTCTCACCGAGTGATAACCCGATTTGTATAATTCGGCAGTTCGCAAATGTTTGTATACTCCGGATTTATAAACGAAAAAG
Source organism: Goniozus legneri (assembly GCA_003055095.1). Lineage (NCBI taxonomy): Eukaryota > Metazoa > Arthropoda > Insecta > Hymenoptera > Bethylidae > Goniozus > Goniozus legneri. The sequence continues at coordinate 101,230 of NCVS01002494.1, forward strand.
TCTTGGTATACTCGCATCGTGGCTTTAAGAAAAATAAATATTGTTGAATTTTTTTAATGTCGTATCAATAGTCGATAAGTCGTGGAGTTTGTTTTACCTTGTACAGGTCCGGATGTTAATATCTCTTGCATAATATCGGTTTCGTTGCCCAAACGATAGGCAGGGCCGACCTTGTATAGTTCGTTTCTGAACGGATTAACTGAATTCGAGCATCCGGCATCGCGAAGATTGCTGCGTTTACGTAATCTGCACTGGTCGTTTTTACCTGTCCATGGATAGCAATTTTCTTCGACGAGGCTGAAATGTAACGAAAAGGCATTTTTTGAGTCTCTAAACCCACGTAACCCCCAAAAATAAAAATTGGAAAAAATATTCACCCAAATCTCCTCATATAGAGCCAAGCACGGTCGAGGTAACCACCATCGCAACCCTGTTGACCGCGATTGTTGCAAGACAGTAAATGCTGGGCGCTCAGATCGACTTTCTCGACACCTTTGCTCATAATGGCGAATCTATCGGATGCAACGTTCACCGTGGAGATGGCCCAGGATGCACCGCACCAGCCTTGATCGTGAATCTCGGAAATGTCACGCGGCCAGTGCCTCCTCGAGTCGAATTCTCGCGGCAGCGCGTCGGGATTGTAAATTCTCCTTACGGGATTCATTTTGTAAACCTGAAAATTTTTCAATTAATCTCGTCATTTATATTCCTGGTGCAACACCTACGTATGTAATTCTTGGCGGTGTTACTTCATTTTTCAATATCCGTACGCTATGATTACACTGTCAACAAGCTCGGATTATTATTACACGCGTCTATCGCACGAGTTTGAGCGCGGATTTCAAGGACCCCGTTAACGATTGTCTAATGGATTTTCCTTATCTTTCTCTATCGATTCGCATCTCGAGGTAATTCAAAGGTGATTACCGACGATGAATGGTTTAACGATGTACACGAGTTAAAGCTGTTTCATTCACGAGGGGCGGAATTTAGGTATATGGTTGGAAATTTTTTTTTACTTTCTTAATATTTCTTTTACTTACCGATTGCGAAGGATTGAGAGTACCGAGCCTCAATTTCACACCATCGTCGAGAGTCCTGCCCCAGAACTCGGAGTAATTTCCTGCTTCCCAGCCAATGTTGCGTCTTTCCATATTGATTTCATCGGTGAGATCCGATTCAATGAGACACCTGTTCTCTTCGCAAAGAACCTCCGCGCGGGCACCAAGGGATGAGCATTTGCTGCGATAAGAATTTAGAGTTATCGATTTTAATTGAATTAACATAAGTGCTCTCGAATGTACTCAATATTTACCATGTATTACAGTTGGACTTGAAAGTTTGTCCATGATTGTAATATTTTCCTTGGTAGAAACATTCTGCGGAGAAGAGAGAAATAAGAAAAAGAAATAGTCGACGCGAGTAAATAAAATCGATTTACTACTCACGACGGAATTCTCCAATATCGGTTACATTTCGCTTCTCGCCTCTGCAGTGACTCCAGAAATCTGGGCAGCAGTCTTCTTCGTGATTTCGGTCGCAAAATTCGTCGCAGTAACAAAGCGTTCCGAGAATCGGTGCACTGCACTGATCTTGACGTCCATTGCAACAATTACCGGCGGGATACCTTCCTGCACAGTACGGTCCTGGTAAATCTCTGTAATCCGGCTTCGCGTGCGCGATCGAAGTCAACGTCACCAGACATAGTACGGCTAATACTATATTAGAACACAACATTCTGCAAAAAATTCAATTGTTGAGAAATCAATATCTCAGAGAAGAAAAGCAAACGGTTGTTTCGTTACTCAAACGAAAGAGAATAATTCACGAGATTCGGTAGCGTGCGTACATTCCGAGTACACAAGCAATTGTATATTTTCATTTCGGGCAGAACGCGAGTGGGCTAGGTCGTAACGTACGCTCGATATAAACGATCCAACGAGCCTAGCGGTTTTCTCAATCGAAGATATTTCTCAGAGATATTTTTTTTTTCTTTTTAATCGTCGCGATTGAGATCGTATTCGAATATACTTCATTCATTAAATGTATTCGAGAGTAGCGCTCGAAATTAGTCTGACGGATAAATTGAAAAAAAAAAAATTTTGGTCGAAATGTGCATTCCTGTACTGCTGAAACGATTTCGAGCATTCCGAGCCTTCTTTCCTGTTTCCTTTTAGAGATAAAAAAATTTCAACGAGGAACATCTTGGTTGTAGGATGAAATACGGAAAGACTCCGTGTAAAAACTCAGGTATTTTATCGCGTAAAAACAGTTTCGAGCGCTACAGCACTTCAATTCATAAGGTAAGAACGACAAGGACGTTATTGAATGAGAAGTCGAAACGTACGGGGTTAATATGGATTATCGAGCGATGACGTCCGCGCGCGACAAGCCGGGTATTTATAAAGAGGCACTCGAGAGTCGGTCGAGCGTGTCGAAACATCGACGGTAAAACATTGTAATTAGCGCGTCGTCGTTCGCGCTATTGGCATAGTAAAAGTGCGCTCTTACGCCCCTCGCGCGGCCCTGCCAAGTCCACGAGAGCGTCGCACAGTCTACTTGGAACGTCTTCAAAGGAATCCCGCGTCGAAAAACCGATTCGTAGGCGCAATTTGTCAAGCCGTGCGGTACCAGCGTCCAGGCAATACGAGGAACGGGAATTGTGCAACTCGCGATGACCTTGTCCCTACTTTCCTGCATCTCCGTCCTACTTTGCCAGAGCCGAAAAATTTGCACTTTTTTATACTCTCGAACTCAACTTTGAACTCGACCGTTCGAGTTTTGACAACGAGCTGATCGAGTTTGTTTAATTTTTCTTAATTTTCGCACTTGTAGCAACGGAAACGTTTAATTTCTCATCCGTCCCTGGGCGACAGTTGTCATTTTTATACCCTCGTAGTCTCGAGTATTCAGTCGGTGACGAGCACCGAGACAATAAAAGCCGCGACAACTGGAACCATTGAGGAGGATTTCGCAATTGATGCAAATATCGCGCGAGCCGCTCGTTTCGCTCGTTTTTATTAACTTCTCCGATGAAGGGGTTTATTAAAATTTAACTCGACCCAGTAAATTCAAGTACAGAGAGCTCGCTTTTTTCTTATCGCGAAATCGATTCGAGTCGCGAACAATAGCTCGTTCAATCGCGATTTCGCTCGAAAGAATAGCAATGCGAGAAGCGAACGACCTTCTCGAACGAGATCTGGAATCGATCCAAATCGATCAAATTTTACTCCGACTTTGACGATAAACGAGCAAAATTTTAAAACGTTACCCACGTCCTTTTTTGACGCGTCGTCTTTCGTCATCGACGTTGGGACAGCGCCAAATGATTTATCCGCTAGATAACAAAATAATCAATTTTCGGTGCGCAAGGATAGCTGAACGCACTTGAGAAAAATTTGTTCAATTTTACTACACCGATTGGCAACGACAGATTAGAAATTGGCTAATAAAAATATTAAATTTGACTGAAAATTTCTTCAAGTGTGTATAAGGACAATGAAATACGATGATAGAACGGCAAGGTGAAAATAAATGATCTAGCGTGGGTATATACGCAAACTATAAACAGTCGATAAATTTGTTAGTTTCGAGCGAATTAAACGAAGCGACTCGGTGCTCGAGAAGTTGACAATTCGCCGAGTGCTTCCGGCAGCTCGGTGATCGACGATGTTTAAACGTTGTACGGATCTGTTGTTCGTCGTATATCTCCCGGTCCGTCTCGATCGATTAAAGCAAACGGCTGAGCGGGTGGAATTTCTCTCGACGCGCGCTTCATTCAGAACGCCTGGCTGCGGTCCAACGGCTTACCTACAGTCCGGAAGGTTAAGGTGCGATCTTTTTTACACCACGCTGTATAATAAATTCATATTATTAGACCCTTCGTGTCACTCGCATCGTAACGCGTGGGCAGAACGCAAACGGCGAATTCTCGGGAATTGACTTTTGACGAGAAATTTACGATAATCCGAGGAAAAAAAATTTAATAATCTAGTCAAGGTCCGATTTTTTTCCCCGACGACTGGTTTTTGATAATATCGAAAAATTTTGCCTTTTTTTTTTTATCAAAAATTCAACATTTCACGCGATTTACGAATGTTTCTTGTCTGCGATCGTGATATAATAGCGCTTACACGTTGCCGAAGAAATTGGTCGATTGAAACGACGATGCGGATGAATGAAAGCGCAATTGATAAGACCCTGGAGTGTGATATAGAAATGCGACACGTGACAAATTCGAAGCCATGCGTTTGAATTAAGGATCGGTAGCGGCGAGACCGATCTTGACCCGTTTAGAAGTTAATAACGCGAAGCGATTTCAAACTAAACGAAGATTTACGTTAAACAAGAATTCTCCGATCGATGTAACTTAAAGAGCTTAGGATAAAATTAGTGGCCAAACGAATTTTTGTTCTCTGTGTGTTTATTACTCTTTATGGGCCAAATATTTGTCGAATTAACGCTGGAACATCGGTAACGATGGTATTTAAATATTTATGAAGGCTCTTTGGTGATTTATCCCGCGTGCGCACACTACCGGAATCCAACGTCGAAATGTCAAGACGCGTATCAGCACGACTCGCGACATTGACTCGAATTAACGATATTCTCTTTTTTTTTCCATCCAAGTAGGTACGTAAACAAGTCTATCGATTACGTCGATAATTTAATTATGAAAAATTCGATGCGCCGTTTTTGCTACCGAGGGAAGAGTTTTTTGAACGAGAGGAAGGAATTCCAATTGCGTTTATCGCGTGTCATGTCTCGTAGAATGTTGACATTTGCCGGTGCGTTGTCACCGTCGCGGTATTATCATATCTTAATTGTATCGTTAAAACGATCGAGATTCGTATTGTAAAATTGTCTAGAAAGAATGAAATATTTATACAATCTCGAGTTACTATTAAAATTCTTCGTGGGTACCGTCAACGTGAATGATTTATCGCCTCGACGTACACGACTCGATTTCGTTTCGCATAAAATATCGATAAATATCGATATCGCTAATCGCTCCTTTTCGCAGAACCGTTTCATTCACGAGAAGCGTAAACGTACGTGACTCGCTATACAATGAAATTACAACCGGAACGAGTTTTTTTCCTCACTCTGGAAAATTTCTCCCACTCGTCGCAATAAATTTCACTCCTCGATAGAAAAAGACAAATCGAAACGGCACGCGCTACGAGACACTGCAGATTTATTATTAGATCGGCTACAATTAACGTTCTCGATCCTCTCGCTACCAAAACTGGGTTGCGACACGCGCCCATAAGAAAAATTTTCCCGATGAGAGGGGAAGGGGGATAAACGCGAGACGGAGATTCCGTTTTATATTCTAGTTTGGCTTATTTTTACCCTACAGGCGGAAGCGAAAGTCCCTTGAACGAACTTTCATTGGGCACCTGACGCGTTCCGAGAGAAATATCTCGACTCGTTTAACAAAAAAATTGAAAACCGATAAATTCAAAGTGGCTGGTACACCGAGAAGAAAATTTTGTCGAACCAAAATGTACATTCCTATATTTCAAAAACGACATTTCTACTGTTCGATGAAATAATTCGGAAATAATAAAATCAAACTTGCAAAACATCGTTTTTGGCGGTGTAGGAATTCACATTTAATTGGTTCAACAGAATTTTTTACTATACATAGGAATTTATAAATTTTTCTAATTGACAGCCGTCGACAGATTCATTCGGGTCAATTATGTCCGATCGGTGGGAGTGAGACGTCGCGCTATTACAGCACAAACGACTCGTTTAGAAAGCGTGTTTAGGTTGGCCGATGAGAGGAGTCACGGCTTTGATGGACCATTTCACTCGACTCGTTTGGCACATGGAATCCTCTCGAGAGCGCATAAAATTCAACGAAACGCGCGCTTCGATATTCGCGGGGGTTAACAGCCGATCGAAGAATAATAAAAATGTTAGACGAAAAATTTGATTGGCTTTTTGTCCCAGGTTTGTTAGAGAAGCTTGGCTCCTCGGAAGAGTACAAATTGAATCTACAAATTTTTTGACTCGGCCAAATAATTCCCAAGCTATCCTTTTTCGAGTGCAGACAACCGTAAAGCTCGTAAACTCTTCTCCTTTAACTCGAGATCGTGTCACTTTGCACTTAAAAATTATTTTTGCCCGTCCCGTTAATAACCGTCGCGAGAGTTATCGAGCAGCGTTCCATATTCGCGCCGCATCATCGTCGCTCTCGCGCCGACTCGATTACCACGCGACCGCTAATGCTCGCATTTGCATATACGACTCGCGCGTAATGTCAAGCCACCCCGATGTGACGCATCGGGACCACGCCTCGATCCGTACGATCGATCGAACAATCGAGCGCCCCATCGCGAGATAATATCGATCTCTTTGCCGGGGTGGTCGATTAAGAATCGTTTAAAAATAATCGCTCGACCTTCGCGAGTGCAACTCGGGCAACGCGAGACTCGGTAAACAGTTTTCAATGTTGGATCCCGACTTCTGGAGAATTTCATATGCGAGCGATATTTTTGCGGAGTTTACAGGGATTGTTTAATACTAAAAATAACGAGATCGCGAACGCATCCGTTCGCGCTGGCCCGAATTCTCGAGGGAGTGTTATTATCTCGCGCTATCTCCTTCGGATAGGAAACTATTCTTCGATAAATATCTCGCGAATTCCTCGTAGACGCGTCCGTGAGTTGATCCCCGAGTGGAAAAATTTTTCGGCTCTTCGAACGGTTTTTAGCCGTACCGTTGACGAAAAACATCCATCTTTTTGAAAAAGTAACTTTGAAAGATTGAATGAAATCGACTTCTCAAAAGAGTACAAAACGCGGTAAAAAATTTTTTCGGGGACCCTTATCGCGATCTTTAAAAATTTCGTTTTTGTCGGTGCGTAATCTCGATCTCGATCGATTTAGTTTTTCCCCGATACTAGAGATATCTTTTTTTGCGGGAACGCGATTACGAGGGTCCGCAATGAGTCGCGCGCCTCTAATGTAAATATAGCGATGACAATTGGCAACTCGAGCGAGTAAGCCGCCGACCGAGTAAGCCTATTATGCATTCATCGAGGCGCGTCTATAAACTTGTATCCATTTAATTAACAGGTAATTCGATCAACCGTACCGGCTCGCAAATTGAAAGCGAGGCGCTTCTTTCCAGCCCGTTCGACGATCCCGATCGCGCGAAACGCGAACGCGGAAGCGCCGCCGGGAATCTGGCGTATTAATCGAAAAATTAATCTCACGTCGCGTTAGAAGTCAGCGATGGATCGGTAAAGCGCAAGTGTTAACGGCCCGTTAGCTCATCGCGCGCCGTCCTCAGAATAATGTATCATCGCGCGAAAATAGTTTGTATTCACTCGAGTCTAATCCATTCGATACTTTTTCTCTCGACTGCTCTCACAACTGACTCAGCGACTCATCAGCTCCGCAAGAATCCCTAATAAAGTAATTCTCCATTGAGGATGCAAACGTCGATTACGAAGCACCGATTTTACGCGTGATAACGGTGACAAAAACGGTGTCGTCTACTCGAGCCGCACATCAGAATGCAAAAGTACACCGAGAAAAATAAGTTGCGAGTACTACCAGAATTAATGTAACTGAGGTGTGTGTGTGTGACCGAGTGTAAAATTTGCTCGATTTAAGAAATATTCCACCTCGGAATTGTTTATCTTACTTTTAAGATTCTACCAATTTGTTTTTCTCCGTGTACTTCTACGAAGTTGGAGCGGTGCAAAAAAAGTGTCAGTATAATCAGACGAGTTTACTCGCAAAATCCTGATGCAATTTCCAGCGTAGAAGCTCGTTATCAAAAGCGACATATGAAATTTCAATCGCGTCTTTACATTGCAACGCTCTCGCGAAACCGATGACAGATAAGCGCGCGAGAGTAACCCCCAATGACTTCCACGTTTCTCGCTGCGCGCGAAACGTTTCGGAGAAAACAGACGATAGGAGCGAAAATAAAAATTAATTCGGAAGACGATTGATCGCATTCCAGTGTATAGTATTCACTCGGCTTATCTCAGCCAGACGGTATGCGATCGAGTAACGATCTAGTACGAACATGCGGAGATAAAATTTCAAAACTCGATTATTAATATTTTTTTGCACCGTTCAAACTTAGAACTACACGGAGAAACCAGGTTAATTGATTCTGCCCAAAAAAAGAGATAAACATTTCCGAGTTGAAAACTTCATTAACCCACTAGCTGCCACGGTCAACAATTAGAAATTTTTGAAAATACAATTTTAACGCTACTCAATTTTTATGCATATATATTAGAAAAAATTTTAAAAAATTTGGCCGTTAATGGGTAAAGTCAAGTGAATTTTCTTTTAAATTTTCACGAGGATATTAAAACGATAAAAAATTGAACTCACTTGCTCGCAAATTGTGAAGCAGTTCGAGGGGTGATTTGCAGGTCCTGTCGCGCGGATCGCGTACGCGCGAGTGCGTAATCCTGCGAGCTGCTCGCGCGTGTCTCTCTTAATGCAGGACGGAACTTCCCCTCCAGACTTCGCGTTTCGTTACGTTTTTTCGTCTCCTCTTATACGCGCATGTATATATAGGCGATCGCGAGCGATATTTGGCGAAGGAATAATGGACAAAAAAATATACACCGGTGGTGCTGGCAGTGCGATAGCGCGGGACTGACTGACACGCGCGTTCTAAGTCGACGAGTCAAAACGCAAAAGCCAAAGAGCCGCGGGAGAGAGGAAGTGCGAGAGAGAGAGAGAGAGAGAGAGAGTTCGGTATGAAGGCGATATTCGGCTCTGCGGCACGCGCGTCTACCGAGCGAGCGATCTTCCCCATCGGTTCTCGCTTACCGAACTCGCACGTCGGGCCGAAGCCAGGAGGCCACCTCGCGGTACACCGCGTGTCACCGCGACACCGGTAGCCTCGTAACCGCGTCTGCACTGGGAAAAAAAAATTTTGTTCGACCAAAATGTGTATCTCCAAACTGCCAAAATGATATTTTGTACGATGAAGAAAACAAAATTATTAATATCGTTTTATTAGATAGTGAAAATATTGTTTTGAAAATATAGGAATTATTTTGTTAGCTGGACAAAGTTTTTTTCTTGGTGTACTAATCAGATTCCAGATCATGTGCCGAATGATCTGTATGACTCACGTTGCGCTCTCTCTCGTTTTATCTCTTCTGTACACAATTTTTGATGATACGTTAAAAAATGTTAAGTATTTCGAGGTTAAATTTTTGCGATATTTTTGTAGTTGATTTATTTGTTTGATTCCAGTCGAGTTGGAGAAAGAATTGCACGAAAAAAAAAATTGGGCTCGTCCGGGATTTGAACCCGGGACCTCTCGCACCCTAAGCGAGAATCATACCCCTAGACCAACGAGCCACCACAAGAATATCTTGCTAACAACTGTGTTTTAACGTTCATGATTATTCGCTTTGCAAAATTTGGATAATACTAATTAATTTTGTTGTTCGTTAAACAAATGACAATTGAATGTGCTAAGTTGCATAGTTATTCTTTTAGAAAATTAGCAATTTCGTAAGAATTTTGTTGATTTATATGAATTTTTTTCCCAATATTAATCAAATTTTTATAATTTTCATCGTGATTGGCTATTCTGAAATTAATAGTCATTATAAATCTTGCTATATAGTTAAATTTGTAAAGTAACTCAATCGATAATATACGATTTGTTTATTATTTCGTGTTGTAAAAACGAATGAAAGTTATATTGAACGGTAAAAGCGCAATACCAAGAGATACGTTCTAATTGATTTATTTTGCACGTTCCTCCCTCCAATCTTGGAACGTGAAAATAAGAAGAAAACGTGCAGTGGGATGCACCGGTTACGAGTGTCAACATGTCTTTTTTAAAAATAGACCGACACACTTTTTGTTTCTGGAAAAAATTTATCATCCGCTGTATCTCAATATAGGTCAAGTTTTCACGTGATTCACCAAATTTACCGAGAATAACATTACTTTTTTACGTCACCATAATTTTTATACATGCTATTCATATTTCTAATGAAATATTAATTACCAAAAATTATTACCAGGGTAAACATTAAATTTCGATAAATAGCTCGACACGTGTATTCATCGTATAAAAAAGAATTTGTGCGAATGAGTATGATTTCGTAAATTAGATTTTACAAATGACCGAGTTAATCCGGCCTAGACCGTCGTCGCAATAATAGAATCTCATTTCCTGCCAAAGATCTTGAGGTCAAGAGGAATGCATTATTTTTCGAAGAGACGTTTCACGAGATTTTAATTTAAAAATTGTGACACTCCGAGATCGGTATTTTTCATCTTTACAACTGTGGAAAACTTCCGATATCACCATCGAAGGAATAAAATTCTCTCGGATTTTATAAATATTAATATACGAAGGCAACGAAGAATTTTGTATTCATGAGCAAATTTATGGGTGTGTGTTATCGATAAAGTCTTTGCGTTGATTTTCAGTAAGGCCGATTAAATTTCGCAATTTTCCGACTTATGAATATTTCCTGAGTGACTGCATACATCATGCTAACTCAAGAATATTTATAACCACCCTCTCAAAGGAATAGGGTTACGCGCTCGACTGGTATCGTGGATTAGCGTGTCAATTCGTTTATGACTACGCGATCGTATAGAAACTTATGACCTTCTTGAAATAGAAATACTAATTTGTCGAAAAATGTCGAACGATTAGTTTCTTAGTAGTCAAAAATTGTCTAAAACTCAAATCATGATTTTTATTTATAATAAAGAGAATTAAAAACATTGAAAAACAAGAATCGAGTCATTGAGTGTTGAAAAATGCATCGTAAACTTGTGTTGTGTGGATACCAACGTACTTTCACACGTAAATGAGAACGTAATGTGCGTACGATCTGGACGGATGACGAATACTACCAGGCAAATATATTCGGCGCTTAAGGCGATATACGTTACAATTTGCATTACGTCATGGACCAGTTGGGACGTCGTTTTCAGACACGCCTAATCTACGCGATTACTTTTTTTTTTACCTTCTTAAATATAGTCGTCACATTCGTCGAATTATTCACACGCGAATTGTGTTGATATTTATTTCTATCAGGAAATAATGCGGTAACATTTGAGATCATCAACCGATTTACAGACCTCATGGCGAATCGGTGAATGACGCTACACATAGGGATCAGCGCACCGCGTACCGCTTTCAGTGGAACGGATGAGGCTAGCCGTTATCCTATATTACCTCACCTAGCATCCTGACGTTTCACGCGAAATTCGCCAAATCCGCTTTGCGGCTCGACATCCGAATCGAATCTCTTAATTTTTTCGAGCGTTTGTATCTTGAGAAAAAAATTTTGTTGAACCAATTAAATATGGTTCAATTAATAACAAACTTTTTTTTCAGAGTACGAGACTCAAAGAATTATTACAATCGGAATTTACATAGAAATATGTAACTTTTAGATTCGTTACAATTAAAGAAAGACGCAACTCAATCAATAACCAAACAACCTGCCATGGTTACCGAGGCTCGACGGAACGAGTCAGTCGTATTGTTATTGAGATCTTCGGTTAGTGGTATGTTATAGTTCAACGAATAAATTCATTGAAAATATCGGATCGGTATGGGAAATACGGAAAGTAATGTTACCAGTGGAGTGAAGAAACAAACGGATACATCTTCGATTCTTCTCTACAAATTGGTCGATTTGAAAGGTGAAGTACAAACGATGAATCCTTTGCATTCAAGGTGCTTGCGGGGTCATTACAAATTTTTCTTCAAACTTCTACTGTGGAGCAAAATTCAAATGCATCTCTGAAACCTTCGAAAGGAAAGAATTAAACATGAATTTTTCAATTACGTGCAATCGCAAAACTCATTGCAATTTATTGTCTTACCATAAAACGTAATAATACATATAACTTGTAAACATTAACATATCAAATATTAATAGCTATTATTAAAGAGATAATAGTTTATAATTATTCGTCGTGATTTTGGTATTTCCGTTCAAAGCAAAATCAACGTTGTGAATCGCATTTACTGAAGACTCATCATCTTTTCATCGTGCGACGTCGACGGTTCGTCCAATCCATCCATTATTCCAGAACCATAAGTCTGTATATTGTATTTTCCTATTTCCGCCTCGAACAATATGTTGTTGATCTGATGCTGAGCCACGAGACGAGATCTTCTATCCGTGATATTCCTCATTCGAATCGCAACATGCTCAGCGAATACCGTGAATTCGTCACGACTAGATATTGGGGCTGACGTTGCTGGTGGAGGGGATGGCGAAGGTGCGGATTCTTGTAACTAATGCAATATAACGTCAAAATGGCAAATAATTGAATAATCAAATATTATTTCCAATGATATCAATCACGGTAATTTGATGTTATAAGAAGAAACTCACCGTATGTTTCCATTCAATTTGAGATGAAGTATAATCGGACGATAACGACTGTAAATAACAAATTGTATTAAAAAAAATTTAATTCTAAGAAATTGATAAATCGAAACCAAACAGAATTAGTAATATACATTCATAACTGCATTCGATTAAGTCTAATCACCTGTTTTTCAGGATTAGGCACTTGACGTGCGATACGCGGGGAACGTCCTTTAACTAGAAAACTGAGAGGCTCGTAAGCAAACCATTTCGGTTTGGCTACTGTCGATGACGTCCCGTTGACTTTCTGTCGGCGTTTGGCGTACGCTTTATGAACGGCCAGCAAATGTGTTTTTAAGCTTTTCAGTTTTCTCTCTACTGTCATTACATCAAATCCCACCTATATATAGAAAAAGAAACTAAAATTGTTCTTATGAATTAATAAAAAAAATACAATGTCGTGTATCAATGAATAGAGTCATTGTCGTATTCACGTAGTCAATATCGTGTGTCTCATATCGACCAATACATAAACACACGAGACAAGGTAATCTAAGTTCGTCATCAATACACGTATATATACCTCATCGGCTATCTCCTTCCAACCAGTGTTTCTTTGGTTTCTGTCAGCGTACTCTGGATCGGTGTTGTCCCATAGATATCGTCTCGTACGATAAGCATTAATCAACTTTAATATCGCTTCTTGCGTCCACAATGACATCTTCTCTCGGATATTTCGTCTTATGCACCTTAAAAATACGAATAACGCTAATTGTCCCGACGTAAGACAAGTCGCCCGAACGCAAATACTTTCTACTTGGCGACCAGCCTTGGCTCACCAGCTACTATGCAACTCCCAGTGCTAGCACCAGCTTGCGCAAGATGGCGTTATGCGCGCGCAATGTACATACTACACGATGAGTGAAAGTTCACTGACCACTTGTTATTATATCACTGACGTGAATAGCCAGTCCAATTCTTTTCCGATACATTTCATCGCTTTCGACTTCCCTTGACGAATTTCGACGTTCGTTCGTGCGAAGAATACCTAGTACCATTTTGTTTCGATTCGATTTTCCTCTCGTATTTTTACCAAAATATGCATCAATGAACGCGAGATGGCGTTAACTGTTTCGTGCGACATCGATTCACCAAATACGAAAATTCACCGATAGTAAATAGTATGATCGTTATAATTTGGATGCACTTTCAAAATTGTATTCCTTGAATTATTTTCCCAATTGAATGACGATTCCTCGATGGTTTACTCTCAACTTCGAGATACTACTCAGCTCAAGTTTAGCCAATAGGATTTTGGCAATGAGATATCACGTGATCGAGTGGTTAGCGAATACGTTTGCGGTCGCGTTCCATTACCCGCGTATTTTGCGACAGCGTCAACAAGCTAGGTATGAACTGTTTTACGAATCCGAAATTCGAAAACGAGAGAAATCCCGTAATAATCCAACTGACGCAAACATATGCTATAATTATAATCAGGACTTCAAAATATTAGTTTGACATTATTTTCGAGAAATAGGTTTGTTTTATTTAAGCCGATACTTTAAACAAGAATAGAGGGTTATAGATTCTTGCACTTCACAGTGCGAATGCATTTTATTATTAAACCTCGAACGATTAACGCTAATCGAAACGAGTTGCACTCTCGCCAACGATATACGTATTCTGTTATCCGTATTATTGCCAGCTGAGTCAGCGAGCGAAATTGGTTACGTGCAACATCGCAGCAGTGCTAATGCCCTACCAGCAGTCCGCCGCTCGGGATTCACGAGGAATGAGTTCTTCAACGATGATCTAAATACTTTTCGATGTGACGTAACGTTAGCTATCCCGAGTCCAGACTACGAGATTTTAACGCGTAACGACAACACGCATTACCCCGCCTGCTAATACTTAACATGTCGAATGGCCCATCAAATCTTAATGTACAGCAGCTTCTGAAAAAATGTTGTCAATTTGTTGTTATTTAGAAATGACTCGTTTACAGGTGGCGGATTGTTCGTCGATATGATGAAAAGAGCTACGCAAACAAAACAATTCGCTGAATTGGACCACGCGATGAGAACAAAAGTCGAACCATTTTTGTACAATAAAGGCAAAGGCAAGTGGATTCCTATTGAAAAATTGGTTTTGCTTCGTAATAAAGATCGTCCAAGACATAAAATGGTCAGTACGTTGAATAAACAATTGCGGTAATGAATATTTGCATAAATGAGTTATTTATCGTTTTATAGTTACCACCGTTAAAAGCCATGGAAAATCCAGCCGATTACGACATTGACAAAGACTTGAGTAATATGGATGGAGACGTTGACGAGAGTAAAATAGGTATGAGAAAAAACAATCGTGAAAATTGAAATAATTGCGAACGAGTTGAATTTTGACAGATAAAAGTAAACATAGGCTTGTATGTTGGAGCTTGAGCGAGAGAGGAGCCGTGGGTGAAACAATTTTACATCTGTGTATGTTGAACGCAACTGCCATACACGCCGACTTGGCTAAACGACTCTTACGTTTTTATCCGAATCTCATAAACGATATTTACATCAGCGATGAATACTATGGTATGATTGGGGTAAATCATAAAATATTCAATTTGCCCGATCAAGGCGTTCGCGTTCCATCTTGTTTACGTAACAAACAATAAAATTTCAAGGTTAAAATTAGCGCGTGGGCGGATAAAGAGATTCATCGACGTGATTGCATTGCCATAGAGCGTTTTATAATCATTTTCAATATTTACAGGTGAGAATGTTTTACATATTGCGATAGTTAACGAGGATCCGTCAATGGTGAAATTTTTACTCGACAGTGGAGCCGATGTACACGAACGATGTTTTGGTAACTTTATGTGTCCGGAGGATCAGAAAGCCTCGAGAGCAGACAGTATGGATCATGAATGGGTTTCCGTTTCTCCAGAAACTAATTACGACGGGTATTGCGTAATTTTAAATTCGCTCGTGAAAATATATTACTCGTTTTCAATTCAAATCATTTTTGATGGATTTTAAATAAAATAATTGATTTTAGGTATGTTTATTGGGGCGAATACCCGTTGAGTTTCGCTGCTTGTCTAGGCCAGGAAGAATGTTATCGACTGATGCTTGCTAGAGGCGCAGATCCCGACAAACAGGATACGAACGGCAATACGGTTTTACATATGCTCGTTATTTACGAAAAATTGGTACATAATAACATGAAGTCGAAATTTTTATTTTATTACAACTATTACATTTCTCAGAGTACGTTCGACATGGCTTACGAAGTTGGCGCATCGTTAGCTCTTAGAAACGTTCAGCATTTAACACCACTAACGCTTGCCGCCAAATTAGCAAGAATTGAAATGTTTTTCCACATATTGAATATCGAGCGGGAGATATATTGGCAAATTGGAAGTATTACTTGCGCTGCCTATCCATTGTCGCAAGTTGATACCATTGATGTAACAACAGGGAAAATCAGCAATAACTCTGCTCTAAATTTAGTTGTTTTTGGTGTAAGGTTTCATTCTACAATATCTCTTTCACTAAAATTTTTTATTTGCTCACTTCTTTGTAGGATAAAGATGAACATTTAGAGTTGATGGATGGTGTATTAGTAGACCTTTTGAATGCAAAATGGAATACATTTGTTAAATCTCGGTAAATTTTTTAAATTCTCCAAAACTATTCATTTGATTTTCTTTTAATTCTTTTTTTAGGTTTTATCGTCAATTTTTTCTATTTTGTTTTTATTTTATACTCTCGTTAATTAGTTTTACCCTTCGTCCCGGTCCTATAAATAATCAAAATCCTACTACAACGGATCCGCCAGAAGAAGTAACGCCATGGAATTTGACTGATTCAACTACACGCGTTTCAAAATCGTTTCAAGCTGCATCGGACTTATCGGATTTAGTGACTAAAAGTGTAATTGCAACTTTCGCATCTAATCTCAAATCTTTTAATGTATCTCGAAATTCATTGGAACATATAACTCTGCAAATCACATCAAACCTCACTTCTGCGTTAACGGATGCTCTTATTTTGGCAATTGACGATAATGATCTCCTCAACGAATTGATTTTTCCTTCTATTTCATTATTAAACAGTACTGAAACGAATTCAACGTTTAGCTATCATAATTCCGATAGTTACAATGAAAGTTCACTCGAAAAGAATTCGTCGGTTGTAAGCCAACATAATGAAGAAGATGATTGGTAATACTTGAATATGATCAAGAGAAAAACCACGAAATTAAAATACAGCACATGCTTTATTGTTTAGGTGGGACGACTTAACGGAAGAATGTCGATTGATGTATATTACGACGAGAACTAGTCAAATTCGTTTAGCTGCTGAAGTGATGATGGAAATTGGCGCTATACTTTACATTGCCGCTGCATTGCGAGAAGCCAGATTCTTGGGACTCAACATGTTCATTGAAAATCTTGTATGATGATTATTTTTCAAATTTCGATCGAAACATTTATACTTCAATTCTCTAAGCTAATTTCAGATGACTGCTCCTTCTCGAGTAATGTTTTTGTTCTCGTGTTGCATTCTATTGTCATTTCCATTTTTGAGAGTCTCTTGCGCAGACAAAATTGAAGATATGCTGGCTGTAGTTGTGATGTTAACAACGGCACCATACTTTTTATTCTTTTGCCGTGGTTTCAAAACAGTTGGGCCATTCGTAGTCATGATTTATAGAATGATTATGGGGGACCTACTACGATTTGTATCAATCTACCTCGTTTTCGTTATGGGATTTTCTCAAGGTAATCATTTATTTGCTAAATAAAAACTGTAATAAAATCTAATTATTCTCACGCATCGGTTGAAACGACGCTCGTTACTCTATAAATAGTAAGCATACACGAAGTATCGGTGATCAGGTCGGAAACCATCTCATGACCTAAGCTGCTGACTTTTACCATGCAGCGATGAGTGACATTGGCATACATTATTCGTTACTTGTGGTATAAGGAATGTAGAAAAAAGGTACTATGCCAAGGTTACGTCTCGGTTGACGTTCGACTAATCGCTCTGTAAAATTATGTAATCAAAGAAATTCAAGCCACCCTGAGAAATGGTTCATTAAATTTTCTTTACTTATCAGTATTTAAATCGTGTCAATCGTTAAATATTCCTGTTGAATCAAAAGAGTTTAATAGAAGTAACGACTTCATTAATAACTTTAGTAATCGATTAATCGTTATTTTCAGCTTACTATATTATATTTTTATCATTCGATAATCCAAACACACCTGAGGGCGTTGATGATTCAGTTTCTAATCCCATGCCGTCGCCGATGGAGAGCATAATGGCAATGTTTCTCATGAGTATGACCAACTTTGGCGATTATTATGGCGCTTTTGAACGAACAGAACATGAATTAGAAGCTAAAGTATTTTCAGTGTTTAAATAACAATAATATTATGCATTATCATAACACTTTTTAATCCGAAGATTTATTTTTATAGTTATTATTTGTACTTTATATGGCGATCGTTGCTATTCTATTAGTTAATATGTTGATTGCTATGATGGGTAACACATATCAAAAAATCGCAGAAACTAGAAATGAATGGCAGAGACAGGTAGATAAAATAATTTTAAATATTCATTATGTTTAAGCATAACTGATTCATTACTAAAAATATTTCTGTTTCATTATACACTTAAAATTAAAGTGGGCTCGAATAGTATTAGTCGTTGAAAGAGGAGTTAGCCCTGAAGAAAGATTAAAAAAATTAATGGATTATTCTCAACCTATGTCTGATGGTAGAAGGGCTTTGGTGTTACGCTTAAATCAATCTGTGAGTATTTTGTTACTAATAAATTGATAGCACTATTTAGAATGAATGACTTTTAGGAAGAAGATAAAGAGGAAATGAAAGAAATTTTGGAAATGAAAAGAGTTCATGACAAATTATATCAGAAGCGGCAAAATAGAATAATGAAAGAAAAGACGATAATGTCAGAAACAGAAACAGTTATAATTACTAGAGACTAAAAAAATTATCGTGATGTTATGATAATATTTGATACCTGGTGTATATAAATCTCAGAAAATAAAATATTATTTTGTTTCTCGTTCCTAAGTATCTCTTTTTTGATGCACTATTATTTTTCCAATAATCATTTTATAATTCACATATTAATTCGTTTTGTTAATATAAATTATCACAAGTGGGATGAGAACTATTACACATAACATAAGTAATACATAAAATTGTATGCAACAACATGCAATCATTTCAAGATTGGTAGAACAGCATTTTAAAATATTTAACTTAGAGGATTGATATCAAACTATTATATACTGAATTTTCATTTACATTATATAAATATAATAATCACAATTGTCAATTAGATTATTCATTTTGAAGTGAGTTGAAATATCATTATTTTATGATAGTAATTTGTTTCTCTTCATTGTTTAAATCGTTTAAATTCATAACTGTTTGAAAACGTAATGGATAGTCTTATATTTATGCCATGATCATTTTTTATTTTCTCTTGTTTTTTGAGAAATTATAACTTCTTTGTTAAATAAAATGCATTAATTATTGAAATCTCACTGTATCATACTTTACAAAATGAGTTGTTTACATTTTGATAGTGATCAAATCTCAATGTAAAAATGTATATTTTACAATTGTTACCTATATGCTCCATAGCATAAATAAATCTGTGACAAATACGTGATTCAGTATTAAAATTCTATCAGAGTACAATTTTATCACTATTCTGATGAGATTTTTACAAACAAATCATTGGTACCTCAAGTTGTACCAGAAATTCATAATTTTTAATTATATACTGGCCTCAAGCTTCTTAATCTCTTTTGTGATTTCAGATTTTCGAGCAATTTTGGCCTGTATGTCTTTTTCCGGGTTCTTCAGAAGACCATTTTGTATTTTATCTTCTAGAGTTTCTATTTCCCTCAATTTCTTTTTCAATTGTTTTAACCTTTTCTGTGGATCAGCTGATTGATCAGTGGGACTATTTGTATTAGCTGATACTGCTTTATTATTGCACTGAACTTCAGACTTTTTTGATTGTTTTTCTTTCTTCTGCTCCTTGTTTGAATTTTCCGAAATTGAAACTTTAGATATAGATTCTACAATATTTACTGTATTTTCTGACGCAGAAGTTACAGAAGCATTTGTAGAACTTTTGTTCTTCTTCTTCTTCTTTTTCTTGTTTTCTGGTTTATTCAGTGGAACACCCGATTCAGCTGCTGCGGCGGCAGCTTTTGCTCTTTGGATAGCTTCAAATCTTGCTTTATGCTCTGCAACATATTCGGGAGTTGCACCAACTGGATATGGGGACTTATTTTTACTAATTTGTTTAGCTTTGCTTTCGTACCTTAAAACATAAATAATTACTGTTATTTATAAAATCAAAATAGGTAATTAATGAGTATATTCATATAACTAACAAAGGAACTTCTTCTTGCGGAATATATCCATCTTTAACTCGTCTTGGTTTACGCCAAGTTCCATCCGGTCGTTGACTGGCAGGTATAAAAGTACCGCCTTTAAAAAAGTTAAATTTCTATTAATATTGTATTATAATTTGTGATGAAATAAAATAAACAAATTCATCTTATGATATTATCATTTAATGACAAATAGAAATTGTAAGAATTATTAATTATATCAATGATTCTCTTTTAGTATATTAAAGAAATCAAAGGAATACCGTAACGAAAACCTACGTAATGAAAATATATGAATATTTGTTTACATCTTTTAGGTTATAAACAGAGTTCTCAAAAGAAAGAAAAATAAAATACGAGGATGAAAGTATAATACGCACCTTGATCGTCTTTCATATAATTTGATGCCATATTAGGTTAAAACTCAGATTTTTTATAAATATATATGTTATGATTTGTAATATTTTGAAGGTTATGTGCTTATAATTATAATGGTATAGAACAATACCGGAAGAGTGTTACAGTGGTACCAATATCGTATGAAAATGTCAATGTAATGTTTTTACTGTAAATTGTTATAATAAATATCGAGAGCAATATGTGGGGAATTCACATACCATTTTTCTTAGACACTCTTTGAAATTACGAATAATTTTGTATACTTTTTCATATTTGGATAAAGAGAATCAGATTCTATTTAAAAAATTAATTACTTCGTAAATATTCGGCTACGCTCGTGTAGAATCGCGTGAGAAGTAAATCGACCAATCACGTAGAAGTTATAAGCGAATAAAATATTTTCCGAACTAAAAGTCCGTTAAACGCTTTGGTTATGTTTTGGCACCACGAATTACAAAAAGAGTGATTACTAGATCATCAAGATGGCGCTAAATGTCACTTTTCGACTTAGTGATAGACGGTTATTATACGCAGTAAGTTTCCTTTTTTTATATTTTTTTATTTTACTAAATAAATAATATTAGTTGATAACCAAAATGTTTATTCAAAGAGTTGTAGAAAAACCATTACAAATACATGGAGTATTTACAAATACATTGCAATATTTTTCACTATGTTACGTTTAAAAATTTGCAATTAAATAAAGTACAATTTTCGCTATTAGAACCAACAAATATTGCTAATTTAATTAGATCTTTCAAGTCGCGACTAACTGTATCCGTCATTAAAATATTTCTGTGAATCCTGTGAAAAAATGTGGTAGTTATTTTCGTGGAGATTACGTTGTTCGATAATTAAGTATTATTCAAAATTAAACGGCTAATAATTTGCTGAATTTTCTCAAGTTCACCACATGTGGGTTTCTAATCTAACAGAATGGTTTTTACTATTTTTCTTATGAGCGAGCGAGATACGACGATTCCACGAATCTCCTCGCTGTTTTATTCCAACAATGCTGATAATCAACACTACTGCAAAAACCGTATACGTGGCAAACTGCAGGAAACTCAAGATTATTACCCACAATAATACGTACAGATCGGTGAATTGATGTTCCAAGTGAATATTTTTTGAGTCGTTAGATAATTTTGTGAGATCTGTTATATACGCTTTTTGAATTTCGCAAGTTATTCTTGCTACACATTTTGGAGAAATTGGTTCTTTGCTGTTATTTCCTTTACTATAAACCTAAAAAATAATTTTCAGATACAATTTAATATACTATTAAACTCGTATTACGAATTTTTATCTATTTAGTTACTTTTGATACGTTAATAGAGAGCATTTTGAGAATTCGATCCATTTCGAAATTTTCCTCGCTATTTGTCGTCGATCTCCTCTTCCTTCCAGAAATCAATCCGATCGGTAGTAAAACCGGGTTAGTGGCCAAAGCGGCTGCAGCACCAATTAAAGCTACACCAGCTAGAGCTTTTAAAGCTATAGCCTTTGGAGAAACAAAATATTTAAAAAATTAGTATAGCTAAGAGCTTTTAAAGTTATAGTTAAAAAAAATATTGAAGATAATTAATACAAATTGAAATTATCATAGGTAACCTTCTGAGCGTGAATATTGCCTTGTGGATGGTGCCCGTTACCGTCGGGGTAACCCGGATCGCCAGGTCCAAATTCATCGCCATCATCGAGGGTACCGGAAACACCATAACTAGGTTTCCCCCCACCAAAACCACCTCCGTATCCGCCGTAACCGCCTCCGTAACTGCCAGGTCTATTGGTATTATCGGGTCCATAACCAGGCCGGGGGCTAAATCTATGCGATATAAGTAAGTTATCGTTGAATTTCGAAGAAAAATTCACCCAATTTCGTCTTATTTAGAGAACACACCTGTCTCCGGCTTGATTTCCGGGATAACCACCGTATGCTCCGCTGCTGGGCCTTGGATTGCTTCCACTTGCTACTGGTCGATTGTTCGTTTGCCATCCATATCTACCATTCATTAATTGTAATCGGTAACTTGATATTTAAGATTCCATTATCGATAGATTTTACTTGCTAGACAACCTGTCGATCGGAGGGCGATCGTTGTAGTTGCTAGGGTAGCGATTCGATTCGTAAGGGAGTCTATTATATGTGTCAGGCCGAACTGATGACACCGATCCGTACCTAGATCCACAGCAAGTAGGGCCTGCAGATTCAAAATTTACTATTACCAATTCTGTTTTATTCTAGAGCATGAAAAATTTTTCTAAAAACTTATCTCTGAGGTCTACACTAGATGGACTCGGACGGACTGTTCTGGCTTTCTTTTTTCCTTCCTTCGATTCCGTCTCGTCAATTTTTACTTGTAGTGGCGTAGATAAATTTTTGTCCTGTATATCGTCCAAGAGTTTCTCCTCGCTTGCGTTCGTTGACGGATAATCGTCTTTTTCGGACCACGCGTAACTCGAACAAACGAGGATTAATATTATGGATAACTGGCACTTTCGCGTCATCGTGATCACGATTATTACGCACGCTAGAACATTTGGGTACGATGCACGTGCAATGCGATACACTCACTCTGATGCTCTTCGTTAATTTCACTTCTTTGTTTGTATATTTTGTTAAATGTTGTTTTTTCTCTCGGACAATGCCGCTGGACAACCGACCGATGAAAGTCCAATTGTGAAGTGGCTCTCTAATGTGTCGAGTTTCTCCATTTTATACTTCGGTCGCGCATGAGATATTGTCACATATTCGCCCTTCAGGGTTGGGCGCGTGTCTCATTTCCGACTCTCCGATGAGATAATCCTCACTACGAAATTTTGAGCCACGATTATCCCAATCTCGAGTTGCCCCGTTGTGGCAACCGGAAAATCGTTTTGAAAAAAGTCTTTTTTTTATTACTGAGAAAAAAAAGATTTTTTAATTGCAAGATCAGATTAATGTATAGCATAGCGCCAGTGACTGCGTCCCTGAACTCACAAACTGTGACCGAGCCGTGACGAGTAGCGAAGTCTGTGGGTGAAAATGAAAATGTCGTATTCGCGCGAATGTGTCAATCTCAGTGCATCACAGTGTCACACACAATATTAATTAAGTTTCGTTGTTATTATAGTGCGATTGCGAAATTACTTGAACGGTAGCTGTTGCAAGATTTTTTTTTTCATTCCGAAACATATTCTGCTTATCGCTGTTATTTTACTAGATTGAAAATTGAAATATTAGAAACAATCGATGGGTCGAAGTAGTTTATCATGCTGAATCAATCCCGGAAAACAATTAAAATTTAGCTCGCGCTTCTTCGTAATTGGCACAGCACTCAATTCCTGACTGTATATTCCGTGTTAATTAATGGTAAATTGTCGTGAATTTTCTCCGGAAGTTGACTTTATATATACTCGTAACTTCTATGTTTTCCTCTTCCATTTCTGGTTGTTTCTTTCACTTTCCCATTGAATATAATCACAATATGAAGCTGCTGGAACCTTAACAAGCCTTATTTTTGTATCTCCACATCTATGTAACATTATTTCAAAGAATACTATTACATAGAGAAACATAATTTGTTCATTTATTATTTGTACAAAAATAGTACTCGGTCTTTCTTTGAGGCATTCGTCGAGGATGAATGCAATTTTTATCGAAAACTGTTGCTGCAAGTTATAAGAATATAATAATTTCTTCGAACACCGATTTCCCATGAAGGAGAGAAATTATATGATTCTTGTTCGATTCATAAAAAGTCTTACAGTTTGGCTATTCGGCTTGTTTTTTCATAGTAAATTCGGTAAAGACGTAACGATGAAAAGTAGGTAGAGTTTCGTAAACTCTTGCAATAATGACAAACATTTCTCTTTTGTGCGGAATTTCAACAAAATTTTAGATTTGCTGATATATTTTTCGTTCATCTAGTAAAATCTATTTCGAAATGCGAACCACAAGGTAACAATTAGTTCCGCTTAGTCGTTCGTTCTCTATGGTGAAGAAGCGAGCTTAGCGCTGCGCGAATTATCTTCAACGGTGAGTGTTTACAATTGTATATTTAGGTTCAACTCTTCGTTTAAATTCGTCTTCGAGAATTCTGCTAGAAGTCTGACCTTGCAACTCGCACACCACGAAATTGCTCCTGACGAAACCAGAATATTTCACCTCGCGAATATCCGACATATTTTCGTAATCTTATTGTATGAAAACACAGTGATTATGTATTTGTACGTGATTTGGGTAATCGTTTGTTACTCTTTAAAATCTCCAATTTATGTTGACGTATGTCTATAAAATATTCGTGACCGATATTGCAGCATATAACGTAAAAATATCACTTTTTATTTTTATACAAAAAAATATAACGTTTTAGATATTATTTTGATTTCCTTATTTCGTTTTCAGATAAATGGGAAAAAAGAGCAAACTGCGATTCATTTTTACATGCATGAATATGGTTTCGTCGAATGCAGTGAATGATGTTTCCTTACTATTGAAAGAGAGAGAGAGGGAGAGAGTATGAAGTGCATGCAGGAACATTAGATGGCTAATTTGGAGAAAGTAAAAAAGGGGATGCTGTTGCCTGAGCGGAAAGCTCGTTATACAAGGGAAACGGCTGGAAAGCAAAAAGGTAAGAGAGAGAGAGATGGAAATCCAGCTTTGACCTCGACGAATGGTGAACTACATGGAAATCAAAAGAAGATATAGCGAGATTACGTGAATTGTAGAAAGTGGGGATGAAGTAAAAAAAAAAGAGCTAGTTTTTCAACGAATTTTAAAAGCAAAATTGCAAAGATAGAATTGTAAGAGGCATGTAAAAGTATAAAAACAAATAATATTCAACATGATAAAAAGTACATAATTTTTTATTTATATACTATTCAACATTATAATATTTTTCAGCCATAGGAAGAGGATCATTTTTGTTCGAGCCGAGTTGTGTAATTGGAAAGTGACTGATAACAAACGGAATGTTAAGAAGCTGTGTAATAGTGAGATAGGAGGAGTGCGCGAGTATGATTGTCGGAGAGTACAGAAGACACCGTGGACCGAGAGATCGCACCGAGAGAGAACCGAGTAATCAATACGCATTCTACATGCGGTGGACTAGCATCCCGTTGCCTTGACAACCGGTTCAACTGGCGCTTGCGCTCTAGACAGAGTTCATCGTTAACACAGTGTCGAGAACCCGTAGTCGGCCAGAAGCTCCAGCCACGTTGAAAACACCGGCTCGATGTAGTCCAATTTCCCACTTACTCCTCTTTTCTCAAGCAAACAACCGTGCACATGGGAACAGTAATTGGTATTATTTTTACTTGCTTGAAAGTAAATAATTAACTGCGGTAAATCCTCCATGAAGAAACGAGTTAGAATTGTTTACTTTAATTTTATAAAATGTCAAATTTCTGCAACGTATAAATATTTTTAGAATCGTGAAACCCATATATGATTATCGTAATTTTAACTCTCGGGTACTAAAAAGGTTCTTGGATCTAATTATCGGGTGTAAGGAAAACACAATTTTAATTTTCAGTATTCGGTTGAATAAAAATCAGAGAATTTCATTATTTCAATTATCTGCAATAATATTCACGATATTCAGAACGAATATTTATGTCTTTACCGATTCGTCGTAATGAAATATTCGACTGTCCCGAAATAGATTCTATTGTATCCGTGACGAAGAGGGGTTTCCTTCGGGACTTCCGCGGATCAAAGAGATCTTGAAGTGGTTATATTTCTTCTGTTACTCGGTCTCAAAGAGGGGAAGTCCTAAGCGCATCATTCCATTGAATGCAATAATACCGCTTTTGCGTGAAAGAAGAGTGGGTGAATTAAAAAGCACATCAAATTCTCATTTCTTTAATTCGTACGGAGAGCAAAATCACGCACATTGAATATATAGCTAGATTTCACAGATCAGCAAAAAAAATGGGGAAAAATCGTAGCGAGACTAATCGACTCTGACCATTCCCTCGGGAGTAGGCATCCCGGAATCTCGCGTGGTGAGGTGCGAGGGCGCGTTCGACACTCGGCAAGAGAGGAGGAGAACGGAGCTAGCTGCGAGGGGTAGTAGTCGCGGGTGGTGGTGGGGTTGTTCGAGCCAAGTCTACGTAAATGGAAGGAAACGGAGAGCGCGCGGGGGTTGAAGTTATGCGCCCGGGCGCCTGCGTCGAGTCCCCGATGACGACTCGGCTAGGTAGGTGCTCGACCCGGACGCAGTACGGTAGGATCGACGAGCTCGTGGCGCGATCCTCGTGAGTGATCTCGATAAAACTATTTACGTTTGTATACATTTATATATATGCACACATGTGTATTGGAGTATACATGTAAACGTCATACTCGTCATTTGATGCTTCGATTAAGAAAATTCCTTTAGTGTAAGGAGACATTGACACTTTGTGCAACGAATAGAAACGTGAATTGGTGAAACGTGACTGTTGATTTATTGCCAGTTAAAGCTCTGTTTACACTCGTTTACTTAGTGCCGATTGTTATTTCAGATTTAACTCGTGAAAATATTTAACCGCCGAGAAGAATTCAAATTATATCGATTGATTCAATTTTGTTTATTTTTACTCACCACGCCGTGCTAGTCTACTTTTTATTGTCGACTATTTCCGAATATCGAATCAATCAATAACTCATGAAATTCTATTTTTATTTTTAGTGAACTTTGTTACGATTGAAGGAAATAGTACAGTGCCCGTGGCGACGAAACGACATAGTATATTCGAGTGACCTTATGATTGACCGGTGGCTCCAGTAATGATGTCGTAACGAGCTCCCTAAGTAGAACAATCTCGTGCTAACGAAGTTGTTCCGCGAGATTGCAACGAGCTATGCCGAAGGATAGTCTTCGCCGATCGTACGAGGGAGCTTAGCTGGTTTTAATCGTCGCTTGCATGTGGGTCACAAGTCACTACCGTCGGAGCTAACGAGATAGAGGCTTTTGCCGAGTGCGGAAGGTAAGCCAGTTACGTTGTTGTTACTACAATCTATAGAAAGAACGATTTCGGCGTTATCGACCACTTCGATACAACTAAAACGATTGGCACGAAGATGGCGGGAAACTGCTGAAAGAGTTCAACGACGTTTTTGTCTTTCGTACTCTCGTGTGACCGAAAGCAATGTTTTTATGTACTTCTTATACGCCCAAGTTCATTGCGATAAAACGAATGGTTTTACAGCCGTCTAAGGTATTTCCAGAGACAAAAATTGCGCCTAAACATGTATGAATGGCCGATAAGAGAAAATAACGAGTTGGCTGTTGAGTCACGTGGTAGGTACGTACGTATAGCTGCGGATAACGGTGTCCTTAACCCTCTCTGTGAAATCAATGGTCCTTGTATACAATGACATAAGCACATTAGTTGTTTCATTACTATTAGGAATATATTTTCGTATAAAAATGCAATCTGAAATATTATATTCATAACAATTTAATATTAATTTTATTTCATAAAGTAGTCATTGTATACAGAAAATAGTTGAATTAGGAAAAAATTGCTAAATAGATTCATTTTTATGGCTGTTTTATAGGGATTTCAAGGTCTAAAATAATTTCTTGCAATCCAGTTAGAGTGTATTTAGTTTATTATCGTTACGGATCTACATATTATATGTAGTATTCGATTTTTAAAAAAATACACACACTCATGATACGTGAGATGAGCAAAAAAAGATCACGGTAATATCGATGGTACACTAATTTCATTTGTTGAAACCTTTCTTGGTATAATGCCACCGAATGGAGAATAGCAGTATCGATATCGTTAGCATTGAGATCGCACGAAGATTCGTTCAACTTGTTTTGTTAGCGACAAGAAATACACTACAGGTTTCACGCGCATTAGGTTAAAAGGATTAACATTACTAGAACCACGTTATTGAGCTAACGCAAAATTATAAAAATGTAAACGATCGGTGAGTTGGTAAATGCTTTATACCAACAACTTTACGGTTAATTTCTCCTCTCATTGTGAAAATATTTTCTGAATTTCCTATCGGAATATCGATAAGTAAAGTCGCCACTCTATACCGTCTTCGGCGAATGTTTGCCTATCCGATCATTTACGATTAAATAACTCCTCCTCAGTTTGCTCAAAAAATCCCGTTCAACTTCGATTTTCGCTTGACTAAATCGCTAAGTTCGCAATTCTGTTTGATAAATTAATACTTTCCTTTCCGCATTTTTTTTCTCTCTCTCTCCTTTTCTACAATTCAGATTCAGTAGTACATTCTAGAGGGTTGACCAAAAAATATTATCGACGGTACGAAATCACCGAGAAATTGTCGTGTCGAAATTTCATCCATGATTTTGTGGGATATCGCGCTGGCGAGGGTCAGACGCACATTCTAAAATCTCCGAATAGAACATTATCGTAGCTTTCTCACACCCTTACGATGGAATTCGTCGATATGGTCTCTCGGCACACGTCCCTGTGATCATAAAATTCTTGCTTGTGAAACGATCGACTGGCTCTGCACTCCGGGTATCACGTTTGTATGCCATTTGCCGAAAGGACTTCTATCGATTTCCGAAAGAACATACAGCCTCGTATGCGTTGGTGTTAAATTTTCAATTGCCTCGCCGACCCACGATTTATTCGCCTCGGCCCTCGCGTAACAAATTGCTTCGTTCGATGCATAAATAGTTTTGGTTCCTTTATAAAATATCAAATCTCAGTCCTCACTTTTGTTTCGCATAATGAAACTTTTGTAATTTCTTGCATAATCGATAAAACTGACGCAACATACTCGATGAATTTTTCTGACAATTTCTTCTTGTCGTAACAGGGACGTCGGAAAATAAGTTGTATATGTAAGCGATCACGGGGCTGGTAGCTCGTAACGAGGATGTATCGTTCGGTCATTCGTCAAGGGAGAACGCGATACGACGAAAGAGCATCGAGAGTTGTGAGGTGGTAGCGACGAAAGGGGGGGAGAGAGAGAGAAGAATATTGTCTGACTCGAGCAGTCTCTCCCTTTCGGAAGTCGTCGGTAGCCAAGTCGGTGCGGTCCCACAGCGCGATTCCAGTTAAGAAGACGGAATCTCACCCCTCGCTCGTGGTTGCCAGTCCCTTCTATCACCAGCCCTAACC